>CACRXK020006504.1:0-25067 GCA_902702795.2 Paramuricea clavata | reverse complement strand
ATTCTCAGGACATGAGAAAGTGAATTTGGAAAACAACTGTATTTTCGGAAAAATTATTATATGTCCTGAAAATTTTTTGTACATCTGGAAACATTTTGGTCACCCCCCTACCCCCTCTATCTAACCTCACACACCCCCTGAGACGAAGTGCTCGCAACGGCACTGAGTATACATCTTTTGAAAACAGGCGAGGGGTTATTGCATGCATGTATTTCTAGTTAGTACTTAATATGCCACGATTTAATGCAGGAATATGTAAATAGCAAGATGTAAAATTCGTGATATGCTTGTAAGAAAAGGATCCAGCTGAATAACATCAATTATTGAACTCGCGGTAAAAGTAGCCGACTTTTAATGATTCCCACACAAGATTATTACACTACATAGAAAGATCATAAGTTTATTAATAAATTAATATTTTTTATATATATTTGAAATGTATACAAGCTATTTGTATAATCTGCAGCAAGTGTTTGTTTTGACCTTCGCTGAAGCGGATGCCAAAATCAACGATCCGTTGTATATTGCCTGTCAGGATTAAATGCCGCTCTACTTTTATTTTGTTTGCCGATATTAAATTGGTACTATTCCTGTGTGTGCAAATAGTCTGAGGTATTTATATTGTTGTCTCATGAGATGTTCGTCTGAGACTAACATGTCGAAATGTGCCTCTATGAAAATAATATAGAATAATATGAAAAACTTACTTTTTATGTTCAGATCATTGAATATATTCTCTATTTTGCGTTTTTGTCTTAGTCATACTAATGGTTTTGTTAATTAAAACTGATTATGCATTAACGTGACAGAGTGACATACCGACCATATCAAGCTATCCTCCTGAAGCTATTTAAATATACAATACAGACGATTCTCCAATAACTACACCAAAAGCTACCCGCTTTCTACGATTTACCCATTACCAAATTATATAGGTGCGAATATATACGTTTAGTATGCATGCATGCATAAATAATTCGTATGGATTGTGAATATCTCAATTACATCTGACTGATTAAACTGTTGTCAACAGACATCCAGTAATGGCCATTTTTGTTAGGATCAGTTGAGGTCAGTCGTTGATTTTTAGGCCTAGTTCTGTTTTTTCCCACAAAACAGCTCGATCATTTTGATCCCAAACCAATATGCAACAAAACAAAGTTGGCGTAACCGAAGCAAAGTGTTCAATTTGGCTTTGTCGACCTGAGTCTTGTGTTTACTTGAGGGGTATTTTAGTACTTAAGGAGGCTTCGTACAGTAGCATGTGGGATGTTCGCGGGTCCAGTACGTGGACTATCCCACGCAACCGTACGATAAAAACGAAACAAAAATTGAACGGGCTACTTTTAATGCTATTTCTGAAAGGTTTCTAATGTGAAAAAAGCGTTGAATAATCCTTCGTTTTGAGTGCCAAATCAATTGCGAGTCAATACAGCAATTCTGCTTATATAATAACTACAGTGAAACACGTAATTTGATTGGTCAACAGCCGTGGAGGATCAGACAATCTTGCTCGGGAAATTCTGAACAGAAATTCTTGCACATAATTGTACAAATATACTCGCATTGTAAAGTTTCATTGTACGATACCTTTCGACTTGGAAGTAAGTTTGCAATTATTGAGACGTTGGTTTAGTTGTATGAATAAATTTCTGATCGATACATTGCTGTCCAGCAAGTAGCAACGCGTAGCGTTGAAATTCATCAGACCATGACAAGTACAAGTGTACAGCATCTTTCGCTTCAAAGTTCAAACGCTTCGCAATCTTCAAGTATTCAAGTCGAGAATCTTCAAAACTACTTTGGCTCTCTGTTTAGCGGGTTTTCCATTTCTAATTTCGTATATTTTATCGAAAAATCTCTGTATTTTCGCTGTATATTTTCGCGAATTTGCGACCAAATTCTGTTCACATTTGTTATTGTTTTCATTAGCGTGGAGTAGCGATTCTCCGATTGGTTAATTCACGATTGTTGTGAGATCTGCACATTTCATCAGTAATTCTAATCAAGTTTACCGTCGTTTTACTGTAGTAATTTTATAAAAACAATTACCAAATGGTTTTCCAGTGCAGGATAGCATGATCCATGCACTTAGAATGTTGTCTCGTGGAATTTGGCCAGCCAGATCAGGATGTTTTCTGTGTACAAACTGAAATTTTTGGTGCCTACAGTACCTTTTAGATGCATGCATAAATGACTGATTAAACCCGACAGACATCCATGCTGTTGAGGCCATGCAGTTTTATCCAAATATATTCATTTCAGCAAGAAATGGACCGTTTTATTAATAGTTTTTTGTGAATTAACCTTCGCTGAAGCGGATGCCGATGTCTAACATGAATTGCGTGATTGCATAAAACGTATTGGAAGGTTCCTTGAACTGTCTATGACAGTGTGGGTAGTTTCAATAATAACACGCTTTCGTTGGCCGTAGGGATGCAAGTACCTAAAAAATATAAGCGAATTTTTACGTTTTGGGCAAAGGCCC
This sequence comes from Paramuricea clavata, assembly GCA_902702795.2. Lineage (NCBI taxonomy): Eukaryota > Metazoa > Cnidaria > Anthozoa > Malacalcyonacea > Plexauridae > Paramuricea > Paramuricea clavata. The sequence continues at coordinate 22,579 of CACRXK020006504.1, read as the reverse complement.
TTCGTCGGGAGTCAGTTGCGCGGATTGGGATAATTAACTGATTTTCCGACCCCCGCTACTGCATGAATCCCAACGGAGCTAGGGATTTCAATAAATGTCGAAAATTGCATATATCACGAGTTATAGCCGTTTGAGCGAGAAAACTTTATAGGTTCCTGTGTAAAGTGAGGTACTGTAAAATGTTTTAATATCCAATCGCATGCAAAAGCAGATCGAGTATGCAAATTAATGAGATCATTTTTTTAATATGCTACAATACGACCGCTACTTCTGGAACCAATTTCAACAAATATTCCAAGATTTATATATATATATATATATATATATATATATATATATATATATATATATATATATATATATATATATCATGCTATATTGAAAATACTCCGCTCGCCTTATAATAAACATAGCTAGGATTTGCGCAGCTATTGTTTCGTGGATGCTTGTGCATGGTAACGTGAAACCTGAGAAATGAAAATGTCCGTGATTTCTGGCCATGTATAATAATTATTAGTCAATGTTGGAATTTATATTTACAAAGCATGCAGGTATAAGAAGCAAATCACAACGTAAACCGATCTGGCGATACTTTATCTTCTTTTCACTAGTGATGGAAATATACAAATAACAGCAATATATGACTTGACATTACGAACCTTTTATGCACATTGAATAGGTCATAAACGTTTCTGTTTTAATTATAATTGTCGTAAAAATATGATCCAATGCAAAGTTGGGAGAATATTTTATGGCCGCGTGAGAAAACCATGCATGTGAATGGTGAATCCCAGTGATTTTGTGAACCTAATTAGTTTTTGTGGGGTTGAGGCTCAAGCTTTGAGAATGATCCACTTGCATGTTTGACATGTGTCCCGAGAAAATAGGCCTGCGCAATGTTTTGTGGTATTACATATCCAATTATAAACACAAAAATTAAAGATTAAATAGTGATCACAAAAGTACTTGATAAATATCTGCCAATAACATTTTGGACAGATGTACACACAGGATGTTGAAATTTGCTGAAGCGATTGTATTTAATAAGGAATAGCCGAAGTTGTTTTCGCTCAGTGTGCATGCAGCTAAAACTATTTCCTGAAAGAAGAGCGATATATATGTTGCTTCAAAGTAAAGAAATATATCTTCAACTTCTTGAACTGAATTGCCTTAATTATTAAACGGTGAGGATTTATTTTTAATTCAAATGTTGTATAATTGAAAAACATGCGCAGTTTCATTTTAATTAAAACAATTTCTATAGATGGTCCAATTATTATATATTACTATGAGACGTCCAATTCATACGCAAAAGTCTCATTCAGCATGTTGTCTTAAATAGGGCAAAACGATTTCTGATGGAGAAACATATTCACTCGGTTTATGACCATGCAGATTGCTGATTTTACTTTAATTCCATGCTGAATAAATAAGCTATGACATTAATTGTAAAATACATTTCGCTAAAATTTGAGAAGAAAGCTTTTTATATATTTTTGTGTTTGTATGATTACTGGATATTTACTATAGTACACTGACTATAGATATTATGCGCAAGGTTTTACGATTTATTTTAAGTGTTAGTAACAACAGGAATTGAAAGGGTAAAAAAAGAGAATATAGACGTTATTTCTAATATATATCTATGTTTTATAATTTATACATAATTTTATAACTTATATCTATTTTTTATAATTTATACATAATATATATATTCGTATAACGACCATGCGTGTGCATTACAAATTGATAGTTACTTGTGCATTCTCGGATTATCTTCGCGCAAGCGCATAACAAAGAAAACCGTCTAAGCTCCAACACCCATGATATAATGGTGGCCGACCTAAATAAATGTATAAAATATGCACCTGAAATTTCCATCCACAAAATCCTTCAATTGGCATGGTCGAACTGCTTGGCAAAAAACTCACACTTTTCTTAATAGTCACACTTCAAGACATATAAAACTAAATGTATACCAAGTATACCCTTTGAAAAGTATACCCTTTGAAAATCACTATGGATACTGAAAGACCCCGTTCCCCGATTTTTCTGGGTGGCTTAGCCCCGCTCACGTTTACTTCTGGGAAAGGGACATTGAACCCAACCGCATTTTCCACCGCGATGGTTGCATAAAACTACTAAGATTTAGGACGACAAATTACATCTTATACTTAATGTTAGTATTTTATCTCATTGGCTAATGCGCGTGCATTGTCACGCAATAATGCACTGTGTTCGGTGGCAGTGCCTTGCTCTTTCTGTGTTTTTCCTCCGCTTCATCTCTGCTTTTTGCCAAAAAATATAAACAAAACTATAGAGCTTTTAAAATACAAAATGTATCAGAAAGCACAAGAATAGGCCAAAGAAACAAAGCAATATTATCTACATCTCTACGTATAAAAACAGTATAAAATTTAACCATCTTAATTTAACTACATTCGTCGAATTTGTTTTTGTTTCGAAAAAGTTTCGGAAAGAAAAAACGGGGCAAAATAGTCGACAAAAATATACAGGAATACCAGAACATAGAAAAAGGCAACAAAAACTGAACATAAGTGATAGTTAGAAAGTGTCTTCAACGCCTCTAAAAACTGCTATAGATATATTTTCGGCGAAAGGCAAAATTACAATAATTTCAAAAATTAAAACTGAGCAACACGACGAAACCTATACGATTTATCAAATCAGTGTGAGTATTTTCTCCGCAATTTTAGCATCAAAATTTTGTATTGTTTTTGCTCCTTCGCTCGCTTGAAAATTCAAGCGACAGTAAAAGCATACATGCATGTTACGAGACTTTCAAAGTTGATCTATTCTTCCAACATTCCCCGCGTGCATTATCACACCATAAACACACGCGACTCGTTTTCTATTTCTTAATTAACATTAATTATAGTTAAGGTAAGAGAAATATAGCGGACGACTCGTTTCTTTGGGGATGTCATACATAAATCTATTTAACAAAAATATATAATTAAACAATTATTATTCTCTTCAAGGTCTAAAATTGAGTCGCCCCTTGTGAGGTAATCCGGAATCCGACTTTTTGTTGGTTTAGGAATCCGAAATCCAGAGTCTTGGAATCCGGAATCCAGACATTGGAATCCGGAATCCAAATAACTGAGGAATCCGGAATCCAGAGCCCAGGTTGTTCTGGAATCCATTCATGTCCTATTAATTTAGAAAAAAAACCCATAAAAACATAAAAAAAAACATTGCTAACCATCTCCTCTTTTATTTAACTCCGGGAAATATGTTCAGGCTCTTTCAAGTTTCATGACCAAATAGTCCAAATACATGAAATTTGAGAAACTGTTTGCGCCCGCTCGGATTCCGATTTACATTTACATTGGTTGAAGTCGGCAAAATCTTTGAGGGATATCGCGCCAACTATAAATTACTAGCGGGTGTATACACATTCTTATATACACATTCTCTTGGTGCTGTTTATAGACAATAGCGAGCTTAAGATGCACTAAATCTACGACGCGGTCGTGGACAAAAACTGTAACTATTTCCCACAGTTTCACTACGTACACGGATAAAAATTAAAGTCAGAGACACAAGTGAATTGGTAAACAAAGTCAGAGACACAAGTGAATTAAGCTGCATATAATAAAACTGGATTCCAAACATTAGTAACGGTTTTTATGTCACGTCCGCGTCGTAAGCCTTGGCCAATCTAGGAAACATTGTTGCGGAAACATTGTGACTCGCCATGTTTCCTCAAGTGTTTTTGTGTTTACCTACCCGTGGAAACATCGTTGCAGAAACACAATTTGCTTCCCGAGAAGCAGAAATGTTTCCTATCAAATTCAGAAACATTTCATGTTTCCCAAGTGCAATTTTTGTTTCGGAAATATTCTTTCTTAGTGTTTGTCCACCTTGGGAAACATGGCGAAACATTGGCAGGAAACAATGTTCCCTAGTTTGCCCAGGGCTGTAGATTTGGTGCATCTTAAGCTCGTGCATCCTGGTGCATCTTAAGCTTTTGAGTCGACTACGAAGCGAATTCTCGGACTTGGTCATGGGGAAACATTTCAAACACAGTAAGGAATCAAATGAGAAAAGGTGTGTATTATTTTCTTGTCAATCTTGTTTTATTTTATTTATATATACTCGGTACCCAGCCAACCAGACACTGACTCGTTTATACATTTACATTAGAATAAAATGCTTTTTTTTAATTTGGCATGAACTATTAAAACTCTGAAAGTCGTTTACATCAAATCGAGCCTGTCAAGCCTGTGTTTGATACAAAAATATAGTGATTTTTCGTTTTATTACTTCTCACTGAGGGAAGTAGCAACCGGGGGGGAGCTGTGTGGTGCAGCCCTCCCAATAATTTGCTAATAATTATTCTTTTTTTCAAAATCATGCAGACCTTTATCATTTAACCTTTAAAATACTGACAATTGATTAATTTTAAACGGCTACATTATCCATGACAGACTGCAAAGAATCATATTATCCATACTCTTTCCTGCAATTTCTCCAATATGTATATAGTTAATTAAATACGCCTTTGCCCATTTAGTACTACTAAATTGTAAGCAAATTGTAACTATTTCGCCAAACTAAAACACTATTTCCTGACCATCAGAATTCTGTCAAAACTTCCCCAAAGTCCAGGAAATGGCATTTCAGAAACTCTAATTTTAAAAATTTCCTTGGGCCTTCGGCCCTCGTTCTCTGCCTTCCAATCGAAAAGAGCTCCCTACGGCACTGCAAGCTCTGTAATACATGTATGCGTAAAACATGCGTATTTTGCAATTGTTTGTAAATAGCGTCTTCATTCTCCGGATAGCAAACACATTCGTGGCTTCGCATGCCATGAAATATTCGGAAAATGTTTTCGTCACTTCGGAAATTTTTGGCCTACGCCTCCCAACTATACATGCTAGCTACGGCTTTCGGAATCCGGAATCCAAGATGTGGAATCCGGAATCCAAGGAGAAGGATCCGGAATCCAAGCAGTGGGATCCGGAATCCAAATACCTCCTGGGTTACCTCACATGGGGCGAATTGAAGTTTTATAGACGCAGCGAAGTTTTATAGACGCAGATAAAATATATAAGTTTATCATATTAACTGTAATTAAAAGTTCATTTAGCTATTTCCCAACAAAATCCAATAGATGTTGATTTATATAAAATACTAAGGTTTTCTTTCTTTACAAATTGCCAAGTACTAGTAGTAGTAGTTGTTATCAAACAAAAACTGAGTCTAATCGACATGTTTGCAATTGCATTATATGTAAATCCTTGAGTAAATCCATTTACCAACTCGTAAATCCCTGGCTAAAGAAAGATGATTTGAATGTCCAGCCCTAAGTGCCCTTAACTTTTATAGTGGACAAATTTTAACAGTCATTTGCTCCTTGTCAGCTTGTCAAATTAGAATAAGGTAAAACTAAGGCTAATTCACTATTGCTTTTTGAGACACTGAATTAGGAAACAAGTTCGAATTCAATTTCAGGTGACAAATCATGAGAACTATGGCAAACGTTCTTTGGAATATCCTGATCTTTACAGCTTGGTTGGGTATTACAGCTTCTGCTTTCTCGCAAAATGACAAGGTGAGCTAATATGTGTATACTCTTATACATGTTAGAATTCAAGTTGTCCTTAAAATAATATTCGCTTGCATGTGGATCTTATTGCACATCGATATACATGGTTTCGCAACAAAATCTTTCAAAAGAATCCTGGCTATAGGAAATGTAATATATGTATTAGTGGACGTCTTTAAGGGAAACGAAATAATGTAAGTTTACTTTGTGTTTAAAATTCGTAGCCGATGAAGTAATGTACTAGAGACAATAGAAGGAGACTGCTATGTTAACGATCAATACAGCCGGCTTGTTATAATATAGCCTACTTATGGAGATTTTATATAATTAATTTCTATAGCCACTATATAATTTTGCCTAATGCGCATGCACGTAATTATTATGCTTTCATCATATTACATATAATTCAACTATGTGCCATTTAAAGGTTCAAAAACTAGAACAAGAAATCAAAAGTCAAGCAAAGAAAATTCAAAGTCAAGAAGGAACAATCCAAGGTAGCCAAACCAGACTGTTTTCTGTCATGCACAACTAATAGTTTGTCGCTTTAATTATTTTTGTTTGCTCAAACTCTGCTGTACAAGAAGGGCGCTTTTTCAACTTTTGGTATGTTGATTATAGCAAAAATGTATCCTATATCTAGACATAACAACATCTAGACAAACAAGTACATGCCAGACTCTAACATAATTTACTCTGCCAAGGCCGGAATGATGGAAGTACTTCGGCTTGTCATTAATAAGTTCGAATTCGTGTCATAATATTGGGGATCTGCATGTGGGTTAGGAGTTCAAGCCTTGTTTATCTCTTGAGCTTTAACAGCCTGAAAAACAAATCAGAAGCGTTGGAACTGAATTTTGTCCAAATTACAAACAAAGCCCTCAAACAAATTTCTTTTCTCTACCATAGTTGTTGTGTTTTGAAAACACAAATCTTATACTGTTTTCTCAAGGATTTTCGCAAGTGAAATTTAGAATTTTCACATACGAAATTTGAGTTTCAAATATTCTCTCTCGTGCGAAAGTTCATGTGTTAAAATTATAAAACTATTATTTCTCATGGGGACTTGGAACACCGTTCATATCGGTAAAAAGTCATTATCATATGTGAATTCTCATTTATGTTTCACAGGTATTGTAGACAGCATTAACCGCTTACATCCAACAGGATCATGTTCAATTTTGAAACAAAAACGGCCCTCAACTTTGAGCGGAGTGTACAAAATATATCTTAGAGGTCTTACCTCGTCAGTTAAAGTACACTGTGATATGAGCTCGAAGAATGGCGTTGGTGTGACCGAAATTGGACAAGACAGTGAATCAAGAACACGTGTGAATGGATACGAGGCTCCTGGTTCTTACAACCGTACGATCAAGTACGATTTACCGATGGAACAGATTGTTGCAATTATACAACAATCCCAGTGGTGCGAGCAGTTTATCAAATATGAATGTTATCATAGCAAGATGTGGATCTATTCCCAACCTTACAGTTGGTGGGTCTCGCGAAAAGGCGCGAAGATGAATTACTGGGGCGGAGCAGCAGTCGGCAGTGAAAAATGTGCATGTGGAATGACCAACAGCTGTGCAGGAGGTGAACGGCGATGTAACTGCGATAAAAATGACTTTAGATTGCGAGAAGACAGTGGATACTTGCGGGATAAGGACACATTGCCTGTTACTGAGCTGAGATTTGGAGAAACCGGTAGTAGCTCCGAGTATGGATATCACACGCTGGGAAAACTACGATGTTGGGGTTAATTGATAAAATTTACTCTATAATACACCAGTTTAAGGTACAGATTATGTAGCATTAGTGATGGCCTATACAGTATTCTACTTTAATTATATGTTGGAATATTTAGAACAATTTATTCACTCTCATTAACGGTTTTGATTAAATAATATTCACTTGTACAATGCATAACATAATATAGCGATTCATTTTACAATCTAATAGGTGGAACAGGAGACAGTCTAAAGAATAATGTAGGAACTTTCAAATGTAAATTATGTAATCTTCTTAGAAAAATCTATGTTGGCGTGAAAGTATGGTCATATTAAATGATAAAATGTAATAACATTAGTGATAGTTTGCAGAAAATTGCAGGGTGATTGTGTTCAAAGATATGATAACTACGACACTGACGTTATTATTAATACAGTTGCCTCCTCCGACAATGCATATGGCCAACTGACGTATAAACTCGGGATTTTGAACTTGTCCACTGCCGTCCCAAAATGCTTTGGTGCAAGAGAATAATCCAATTTAATAATTTATTGTTTTGGACTGATTTCATTCCACAAAACGCAATTGACGTCATATAGCATATATATAACACGATCTTACGGAGAAAAGACTGCATGGGCAACCTGCAGGATATCCAACTGGTCGGTTAGACCAATATAAAATTATTCAGATTTGTCTCTCAAAGATTCACCACCGCCTCGCAAATTTGAGTTCACCCTCACGTTTCACTTTATTTTCTCTCCTTACTTTTCTCGTCTTCAACTAGTTCGCTCTGCTGCTATATGAACGAGCCTCGTCATCGGTTGATTACGGCGATAAAAAAGCAATAAGGTATAGTCTTCACAAACACCGATCACGTTTGTTTCAGAAAAACAGTCACAAAACGTGTTCATCTTAGCAATGTGTTGAGATTTCATAACATATCTCTTCCGCTCAAAATCGCCGCCCGAAATTATAGCATTGTCAGGACCGCCGAGAATGGAATGTACAAAATAGCTCTCACTCGCTAGCGCTGACAGAATCTCAAAAAAAATGGGTGAAATATTATTTTAACGCGATCACTTGCATGCTTTTCGACTTAATATTTTGTATTGGTCGTAATTGTCTAGCTTGACGTATTCATGTTCGACGATATGAAATAGCTGGATCTATCTTGACTTCTGTGTGCTGCATGAAAATCAGTATTCACTGACTCTAGACTGATATATAACACTCTATTACGACTAAATGGAACTACCATGCTTTTGAATCTGACTCTCGGGTATAGGGCATTAAGTGTCAGCATAATACAGCATTTGCGTAAAACTACGTTCACGTATGTTTTGTTTCCGTTTTGAAAATGCATACAACTGTACAAGTGCAACTTTAAATGTTTTTGCATGCTGGAATGTTCCGCAGTAATAATTCCCAGTAGTTCTAGCAAATACATGCATGCAGAAACCTTGCTTTGCTGATATTCGATAATTTTATTAAGAATATTTTTAAAATTGGAAAATCCCCTAAAAATATCACTTTTAAATACAAAATTATCAATTTCCAAAATATAAGTAAACACAAATTTCACTCTCCCTAGCTCTAAAATCAGAATTTCTTGCTAATAGCCCGCTCTGGTAGTCCGATATAGCAAATGAATGACAAACTGACCTGGCAAGGTAAGCTAGGCCTAGCCTGGTTTACCGGCCCAGCATTGCTTAATATTTAATGCATATGTAATTGGCATTTATCAGTTCATGTGACTGGAAATAGTCACAATACAGTTCTGACTATCTTTATCTAATAACGTGTTATGGGTACATCCTCGTACTAATCATTTAAAATTATTTGTCATTGGCAAGAATAATATGATGCAATAATTATATGTGCATCCTTGCCTGTTGTATTAAACAATATATTTAATGATTCAGAATCTGTTTTGAAACGGTTTTATATATAAAATAACCGACTTTCATAATTTAAACATTAGTAAATAATTATGATGTAAATATATAACTTAATTATTGAAAATTAGTATAAAAAATGTGTCAAACTGGGTGATTCCAGAAACCATCCACACCTCCCACACTCAAGAAATTGAGTGGGTTACCCCTTTGGGTATCCTTATACACTTACTGTTATCAGAAACAGGTTTTCTCCCTCCCCACTGGATGGCACAATTTTCCTTCTTTAAGGGAAGTGTAGATCCTTTCTGGAACAACCAAATGTCATGTCATTAAACCTTTTTTTGAAACATGTTCACCAACATTTATGTTTGCTGTTGCGTTGTTGCATTAAAGTAATCATTTGTTGCTGCATTAATTAAACCACATTATTCCTGATGTTCTTATTGCTGTAGCTGTTGCTGTTGCATTTGCTGCTTGGTATACCGCTCAGACAGCTTCATCTGCATGCTGAATTGCTGTTGAGTTTGCTGCATTATTTGCAACATTTCAACATGTTGCATTTATTGTGCCTCCATGTGCTCTCTCTTCTCGGCCTACTTTAACTCCTTTTCTACTTTCTCCACTTCTATCCTCGCTTGTAGCCATTGCACCATCTCCCCTGATCTTCTTCTCTTTTGTACTGGTCCACCACTTTCACTCGTCCTCCACTTCTTTTTCATGTTTGCCCGAACCGCTCCATTGCTCTTTCCCTCATTTCCAGTGCTTCTCCTCTTTCTTGTTTCATCCTCTGATTTCTCGCTTCATTCTCACTTTCCAACGTTAGGCTGTCTCGTCTTTGATATCAATGAGCTTTTCTGCTCTGTCAGTTCGGTAATACCTTCGTCTGTTGCTCTTTCTTCTTGGCCCATTATAGCTCGATATTTCTTGGCAACAATGTTATAGCTACTGTATCTCTGACTGTCCTTGATGTAATTTCGTGGCCCAATCTGCTGATGTTATATGCCACTGTGTGCCACGTTTCCTGGATCTCTGCTTGTGGGCAAGAATACTTTCTGCGGCAACTTCCTTTAGGACATAGTTAATAGAGGACAGGGTTTGGAAGGCCGGCAAACTTCAAAGGCTTTCGAGCTAATTAATTTCAGATGTTGGAAAGGTACGTCACGTGACATTTCGGGTGCATCAAATTCAGAAATTACTATAGCGTAGTACTACAGAAATATGCTATTGTGCTTATAAATTTTAAAATAAGGCATTGTTGTTCTTGTTATGGCTTCGACAAGTTCGGCATACGATTCAGAAAGCAAAGTTCACCCAATTCTGGGTGCTGGAGACGCAGATACAACGACGGAGGCGATTTTCATCAAACTATTTAGCTGCTGCAAATCAACGCGGATGAATTAACTGAAGAAATATCGCGTTCAGTTGAAGAAGTAAGTCCTTTATACCGTGTCCAATTAAACAATATGTAGTGAGATACCTTAGACTTAATATTTTACCTATATTTGTCGTTTAGATTGAAGGATTAAAGCAATTCCCGTGCGGATATCGACGCAGTATTAAGCACTCGACAAATTCTACAGCTAGTACTGCCAAAGGGAAAATCAAAACCCATGTTATATGACTTATCACGCATATGAGAAGGCATTGTCGATCATTCGAGAGGTAGGGAAAAGGAAAGAATATGAGAAGAAGAGAAGAGAAGATATTAAAAAGTCGTGCTTTTGATGCTGGTGAATATGCCCGAACGGTTGACTTTGCTATTACCAGCAGATATTGTAAAGTTATTATAAACACTGAAGAAACTGCATGCTTTAATACCAGTAAATATCTTAATGCTGTATTATTATGTAGACAATATACTGTAACCTAGATATGAATGTCTTAAATAGTAGGTATTGACCAAATATACAGTGATCATTCTGTCACATCAAAATAGAATGTTATTCCAAGATTCCATGATATTTCATGCCCATCCCACAGTTTCCAAGACCAAGTCTTATAATATATTAGACAAAGGAGATATCAAAGGAAATATCATACAGAGAAAATATCAAATTTTGATATTTCCTCTGTATAGTACAATATTGACCTAAGAGTATTAAACTTAGTTCTTATTTCTCTCCAAATGCTTTGTAGACCAACTGTTGGATGCCAGAAGATTTTACCTATGTGCAAAGGATTAATATATACCTATACCCAGAAATATTTTTTAAGTATTCTGCTAGTAATTATCAGTGAAATCAGAAGAGTTTGGACCACCCAGCTTATGTTGCTGGGGAGGGGCCATCAGCCCTGTGGGTACCAAATTCATGACTTAATGATATTGCTAGAATTGCTGAATCGTGCTTTAGAAAGCACACAAGAATTAAGGTAAACCTACTTCTTTACACGTTGATAAAGTTATTAAGAATGTCCAAGCTCCTCCATTAGCAAAAAGTTTGTGGAATGACATTATTGAGCAATCTAATAGCATTGCAGTATCAAAAGAATGCCAGTACGTCCTTGGGTTTTGAAAATATTGGTAAACTGTATGGCTGTTAAGTTTCAAATTTTGCCATTTGTCCTGCTCCAGCCCGATTTCTGGTTCTGAAAAGCCCGATTCTCAGCCAAAGAGTGCACGCCAAGCAGGCTGGTCATTTCATTGTTTAACTGCCCACACTCAAAGGGCACTTTTTGCATCTTCTGAAAACTTGGGGGGCCTTGGCTTCCTAGTTCCTATGCCACTGGTTGACAGTAAATTTCAGATGTGAATAGTGTACTTATTCACTACGTCAGTGTGCTCTGATTCTAGCCGTTGTTGTCTCTCAAACCATGATAACTCAAAGTTGAGCCTACCAATGTCTTGTCTATTTGAAGTGAAACAAAATTTTGTGTAATAGTGATTTACTGTATATATTAGTATAAATTTTTACAAATTATTCAACTAAGGTAATATATTGTTCTTGTCTTATTGTTCACCTATTCATTTATGATCTGTTTTAATAATTATTTTATAACATATGTACAAATTCACTGAAGGGCTTGAATCCGGGATTTTCCATTAATTTTAGTTTATTGTACGATCATCCAGATTAAATATGTACAAATTATTGCATATTACTCTTTTGAAGCAGTGCTGTCATTAAGTTTACAAGTAGGTGGCTGAAAAATGATTGAACACTGAAGGCACAAGACTCCTAGAGGGGTCTGGGTGCATGCCCCTAACCCTGAAATCTAAACAATTGGAAATGCCATTCCCTGCATTTGGGAAGGTATTTTACACATTCCCTGCATTTTGGAAGGTATTTTACAGACTTCTTAAGATTACAAAACATCCTATCAGAGCCTGACCTGTTTGAAATCATTTAATCTTTTGTTTTAATTTTGATGTTCTCACTAGAGGAAGTAAAAGGTTTGTTTATTGCTTCACAGTTTTGTTTATATAAACTTTGTTCAGACAGAAGTAGGCAAGCTACAGGCCCTTAATGACAGCTCTGGGTACAAAAACCCCACAAAAGTTCTCACAAGATTGCTTCTGTTTTACGTTATGGCAAGGCCTTTTCTAATCCACCATACCATTTACTCCTCTGACCAGTGTGACGACCAGCAATGTTACCTGGCTCCAATTGTCGATGTAGAGAGGTATGCTTTTCTGGGGTAAATTAAAGGTAGGAATAGCACCAGCTACAAGCCTTTTGCAGGTGGGAACTAAAGCAGAACATAAAATATCTGATTATATATACAGTAAGTTGACTTAATTTATACAAGTATTGTTAAGATAGTAATTATAATAAAATTCACAGCAAACAAGATTTATAATAACTGTAAATGGGGCTTTCATATACTATGACATGGCCAAACAAAAATCCTGTTACTTTATTATGCCAGTTTCTTGCTATTAAAATAGCCTTTGAATATTGTATAATACTTTGTTTACTGTATACGAAAATGTTTCTACTGTCCTCAGTGGCAGTGTCCTGAATAATATGTATACCTTCATTTTATGAACACAAGGATTAACTGTTATATAAATATGACCTAATGACCGAAACGCATTTTTATGCAAATCATTAATATTTAATATATTCTTCCTGCTCTATGACCATATGGTTAATACAAATTTGATCATTAATTGATACATGAAATATATACAGTACTTCTGCTAAGTTGTAACTTTCACGCGTTCATACCGAAATATCAATACCTCTACCAGAGAAAGAAAATAACTTACATGTTTCGGCTGGGTCTTTTCAAAGTGTCTTTCACAAACGTGAAGTGTTTGTTGAGCGATTTGATTTCTTAAACTTGCATCTATCTCTCGATCCAGCGTCCTTTGTGACAAGCCTCGCCAACGCTTCGCGAATTTTCGTCGATAAATCGTCGTCTTTTGTTGGATTTCAAAAAATACTGAGATCAAAGTGTTTTCTACTAGTCCCGCGACCATGTATGGAGCAATTTGCACCTGGTATTTGGATATTCTTTCTGTAAAAGACGTTTTTCAAGTACTACAGCCTCCTTTGTAATGCAATCTCCTATTACAAATAGATTTTGATGCACCCGTATTGTCACGTGACAGAGAACAATAACATAATTTGGCCACGCCCCCAGCTTCCAAACCCTCTCCTCTATTAACTATGTTTAGGAGTACGAGGTCTTTCGCTTTCGAGCATACCATACCGGAGCTATAGTAAAATATTATGTAGTGTAGTAGCACTACTAGCAACATATATAATTTTTCTTTTATTACTAGTTTATTTATCAGCGAACTCTTACAGTAGTGCATACTTGTGATATGCTTACTTGAATATGCATTAAGAACTTTAAAGTTTGTGTTTTCAGACAGTATTCAAGCTTTCAAACACTATTTTGAATAACTTGTATCTCCTGTAGTCTAAATTTGAATTCATTATCGATGTTTTTGTGCAGGTTTAGGCAAACATTTGGTCCAATAATAATGGTTGGGCGTGGTTATCCGTCCGTGACTTGAACATTGAGTTAATTAGAACATTGCTATTGGTTGACTTGGCTAAAATACAGTAGGGATGTGACGACGAAGGACCAGATTTTTCCACAACCTAGACTAACACAGTTTTTACTACATTGAGTTGTATTGTTATTCCATCGAGTGTCCAAATCATGTATTCTGTTAACTATTGCATGTATTCTTCACTCTGCAGTTTTGCTTGTTCTTGTCTGCCGAAGAAATCTCATCTGGAATGAGTCTTTTCCAACCCTCTATTTCTGAGGAGGAAAAGGCCCAGGAAATTCTAGGGATCTATATTCATTTGGATTGATTCCCGTGAATTTCCACCCTATGGTTTCATCCATCTGTAAAAGTCGTTTTCCATAGGAAATAGCAAATAACAATGAGAAACATTTGAGAGCTTCCTTATTACATTTTCTTTCACTCTGTTCAAGTCACCGACAAATTGCGTAAATAATTACGATTTCAAAAAAATATGATGTGTCGCTTCTTGAATTTCCAGATTCTACAGTATAAGCGACGGATCGAGACCATTTCCTGCTATTATTATTATTATCCGCCAGTCTAACTTTCTCCGAAACACTGACAAGTTTCGAGAATAATAAGAGCGTTACACGTCCTGCTCTCGTGGTCCAGTTGTTGTTAGAGCGTCGATGTACTTATAAGCAGTACTGGACTATTATTATTATTATTATTATTATTATAAAGCTTTATTTGCATGACCTAATTACAGGTATTGCTAAGCGTAGATTATATATATATATATATATATATAAAATGTCAGTAATGTCTAAGCTATAACTATAAAAATATATAGGAAGAAGCTATTTACAAATAGAAAAGCAGCTAGTATATAATTTAAAGATATAATGTTGGGTTTTTTTTTGTTTATTTTGTTTTATTATTTATCTAAGCAATTTTTAGTCTAATTGTTGTCCCTAATCTTCCATGGATTTGAGGCTTTTATCTCTCTCCGAAAAACAGTGAAAGATATACTTAGAGAGCAGGTTAACAAGAACTGCATCGTCTGAAGACATCGCATGCTCAAACAGTTTTTGTTTTCCTTCCATTGTGTTATTAAGATAAAATAGATTTTTGAGAATGTTGTTAGAATTATTTCTTAATTCTTCGTATTTCGGGCAAGATAAGGCTAAGTGATATTCGTTTTTCACTTCACCGTTGTTGCAAAGTTTGCAGAAACGTTGTTCGCGAGAAACGTTTTCGTATCTTCCTCGCTCAATTTGCAATTTATGATTACTTGCTCTATATTGAGAAAATGTTCTTCTTATCGTTGGGCTATCAATAAGGGATAAATATTCTTCCATTTTGTACTGGTTTTTAAATGTACAAAAGAAAGATAGTTTGGAGGAGTTAATCATTTTATGTTGCCAAAATTCAAAATATTTATCTTTCATCTTATTTACAATAGTTTTTGTATCGTAGTTGATTATATCACTTTCCAAGTTTGTTGTATTATCATAGAGTGATTTAAGCATGTTTATTGCGTTGGTGTAGAAAGATTCTTTGCCTTTTTCAAATAGTTGTTTAGACATTAGGAAGGATTGTTTAACTATTGAGTTGTCGTCTAGTTTAAAAATATGTTTAAAATAGTTTAGTATATTCTTTATATGCAATAAAAAATAGTATATTCTTTATATGCAATTATAGTATATTATAGTATATTATATTATAGTATATTTTTTATAGTTTAGTATATTCTTTATATGCAAATAATTACTGACGGTCATAATAACCTATTGTTTTCTCTCTGCATTATATCAGCGAATGTCGAGAAGTTTTAGCGTTCTTCTGAAAAATGGAGCGGTCTTTTTTGATTGTAGGGAAATTCCCAGGAGTAAATGTTTATACGGCCTAAAATAGCACACAGCATTATTAAAAATAATGCAGCGTGCACACAGCATTATTAAAAATAATGCAGCGTGCACACAACATTATTAAAAATAATGCAGCATGCACACAGCATTATTAAAAATAATGCTGCGTCACAGAAGAGATAAGGGCAGAAGGTTCACTCAAGGGTAGAATGTGTGCCAGAATGTGAGCCGACTTCCGGTGTGGCCGCCATGTTGAAAGCAACCAAACCAGAGGAAATTTTATAGGAGTTAATATGGCGGAATACGAAATAGAGACACTAAAAGTGCTCTAGCTTTTTATGTATCCAAGCAAAACTCATGATACTTTGAAAGATCATAAAGAAGAGGTTGTTCTTTGATTTAATTGTCACTACGAGGATGAGAAACGAATTTAAGCGTGGAATTTGGCCATTGTCATACATCGATTAATAATTTCACCTCGGTCTTTGGCGAATAGTGATAAACATATAAAGTTATATAGCTTATGTGTGGTTAGTCCGATCGCCGTAAAATATGTTTTGAGTGATAAGTTGGTGATATTTCATGGTGTACAAAAAGATTAAGGACGTGAATGCCATAACAATGAAGGAAATAAATCCAGTTCATCGGACCTTCAGTGAATCTGTGATCAACTATTCAATACAGTGTAATTCAACTTGCCATATTGGCCTGCAATCGTATAAAATAATATTGCGATATGAAAGAAATTGCTAGACCTACTTCTTCTTCTAAAATAAATTTTAGGGATAATATATTGACTTGAACCTATTAAAATCCTTTAGCTGTAACTTTACAAATTTGGTATCACAAGTGTGTCAAGTCACAACTGACAAGGCCTCCTTTGACATTATCAAGGAACCTCATTTACAAAACAGACAATAAAAGACCTGATTTATCTTAATGACAGTTTAAATTATAAATCTGTGAGATTCTAATATACACTCTAATTTTTAAGATACATATTAACAGTTTACTCTACAATGAGGGGAAAATAATCTGAAGATGAGAATTTTCTCTGTTACTCAAGATTATGTTACATTTAGCACCAAGTATATTATTGTTGCTATCACCTTAGGGGTTGTTTACATGAGCCCGGGTAGCCATGTAGGCTGGCCCGGTTAACCAGGCTGAAGGCCTGGCTAGCCAGGTTACATGAGCTGGTGACTTTACATGGGAAAATTCCAGCCTGGTTATCCGGGCGTCCCCTTTGACTCAAGTGAGATCTCGGCTAGGCAGATTCTTGTTAAATGATTTGTATTAAGCTGGGTGCCTCAGTTAACAGGACTAGTTAGGCTCATGTAAATAGCCCCTTAGTTATTAAGACTTGTTGGCAGAGTAAAATTTATCAGGCAATAAAACTGGTTTCAACTTGCAACAAATCGGATGTTGTTTTTTACAAAGGGAACCAAGTAAATGAAACTTTAACATCTAGTGTATTCTACTATGTACAAGTTGTACAACCCCAAAAATGTAAACAACACTTTGATTTGATTTTAGTTCCATAAATCCATATTTTTTATCCATATTATCAATCCATATTTAATTTGATTTTAGTTCCATAAATCCATATAATTTAGTTCCATAAATTTGAGTTTAGATCCATAAATCCATTAAGATCTGCAACTGTCCTACATGCACAAATGCCATCCAATGTAATGACCTAGATAACAGGAAGCAGTTTTGTTTCTTCAAGGCCTTTGATCAAACAGAAAACACATTTGAAGGTCTTCATGTTCCAACAAATTGCTTTCTGGACTACATCATGAAAGATACAAAAATTGTTTTTGAGGTTGTGCATTTACTATAGCTTGAAATTTGCCAATCGTGAACTTTCCAACACTAAAAAGAAGAACAGAAAATATTTGAAGGTAGCGCATCTTTAACCATGTGCACTGGACAATATGCTGTGTTGCCAAAACAATTAATCAATATAACTTCTACAAGTTATATTGCTTAAAATCTTTTACACCAAGTACATAAGAACTGAACTGTAAGATACAAGGCTGGTGTTAAACCTAATATTGATGGTAATCATACACAGGGAAATTACTAATATGTTGCTACACTGAGTAAATTTATACCAGGCAAGCTGAAAAATCAACAACTTTACCACAGTAAGAATGCAGCCCACAACCCCTGGTTTACAAGACCAATGCATTCCAGACTGAGCTACACTTTATAATATTTTATTATTTTGGAGCTTAATTAGTCTCACTCCTTCACTAAGATGGTAAGCCTAACAATGCTGATGGTAATTGATAACAGGTGAAATCATTAATTAAGATGGTGCTTGCTGAGTAAATCTACATGAGATTGGTGTGTTGCAATTTTGGGTCATGAACTGTAACTTCTGGCAAGTTAGTCTGCTCCACCATCAATTGCTTGATACAGATGTGAACAAATATCGTACTCATTACTGTTACCAGCAATCAAAGTTTAATATCAAAGTTACAAATTATAAACCAGTTCTGGTGAAAATGGATTCTACTCGCGCAGTTTACTTAGCTTAGTCCAAGAACGTTTTTGTTAATTAAGAAAAGAAGCCCAATACAAAGACATCACATCCCCTTTCACTGATCAGGTATATAATTTAGTACGAATAGTAGTACGAATTATAAGGATATTCACAGTATAATATGCGCCTAAAATTAAAAAAATTCAACCTACTGCGTTCTAAAAACAAGACATGACGCATTTTTCTTCAAGTTAAGTGGATTAGTAGTTGCAATAGTTTCAAACTACACTCAGAAAAACAACATATAAATGCGTATATATCCATCGGTGCCAAAACAGCACATACAGTTTGCTGCGTTTAAAATGACAATTTTAGCATCATTCAATAAGCTTTTATTATAATAAAATGAATAATCTACCTTTCTTTTGTACGTCCTGAAAATTTCAATGACATCCACCATAAAATAACGACGATATACCCATTTAAAGTTATGAAATACAAGTTTCGCCATATTAGTTTATAATGTTTTGGACCAGAGTTGGTTGCTTTCAACATGGCGGCCAGGATCCGGAAGTAACATGTGCCGGCACAAAAACTTCAAAGGTTCCGACTCGAGTGAAGCTTCTGCCCTTCTCTATTTTGTGGCTGCGTGTATCAGTGCACACAGACATTATTCGCAATCCTTCGTCATCCTGACAAGTACACGCGATAACGTGAACATCTCAAGATGAGAAGTTGACAGTGCTAAAGGCCCCTCATACAATATCATCGGGCGCCTGAAGCACTGCCAAAACGGTCACTGTGAGTCATTTCAGCTCTACTTTATAGAGAAATAGTTTTGTTTGCGCTTGTGGGATTTTATCCTAGATATACGCATGTGCAGAACACACCATAAGTTCTATTCGCGTGTTTATCCAGTTTAATACGCTCTTTGAATTAACCTTATCATTAATGATAATATGTAAACTAGAACACTATAATTGACCTCCGCTTGTGGAGATTTTAATTTAGGGCGATTAATTAAACTGAAATCTGTTCTATCACGATGCATTACATGCATGTCCTCACCAATGTCTAGTGTAACGTTGGATAGATTCATCGTCATACGGTCCCAACAAGCAGCAACGTAGTCTTCCAGCCGAAAATAATTACTTTTGATTCGGGTCAGTAATTATAATAGATAATTACTTCGGCCAAACGGCATTATTCGATATATTGCAGCCAGCTTCGGCCTTCGGCCTCAGCTGGCTGCAATAGGTCGAATAATGTCGTTGGCCTCAGTAATTATCTATTAAATATTGAGTTTTCGATCCCCTCCGGAAGCAAGGTTTTAGCAATCCATCCCTAACCAACAATGCTACAGAAACAATTAGAAGTCCATATTATTCACGAAACTTGTTGGTTTGAAAAATATTTCGACTAAAATCTCGGGTAACAACTGCACGCTTCTACAGCTAATAGCCTGAAATTTTCGTCGATTAAATTCGAGATTTTAGTCGAAATGTTCTTCAAAACTACAAGTTTCGTGAATAGTATGGACCGGCTTTTAATTGCTTCCGTAGCATTGTTGGTTAGGGAAGTATTGCTAAAACCTTGCTTCCGGAGGGGATCGAAAACTCGACCTTTGCATTTAGTCCAGTACTGCTTATAAGTACATCGACGCTCTAACCAACTGGGCCTCGAGAGCAGGTCGTGTTAACCTCTTATTATTCTGAAAACTTGTCTGTGTTTCGGAGAAAATTAGACTGCCGGATAATAATAACAATAGTCGGAAATGGTTTCGATCCATTAATTCCATTAAATGCTGCGTTATGTAGCCAGCAGACTTCACAATTCATTTTATCGGTTTCTTGTATGTTTTTAAAATCCAACTAATTCTATTCATGTAGTGGCTTGATTACGATTTTAAGAGAAATATTGTATTTTGCTTTCCGAAAATCTAGATTCATAGAATATATACAACTTGATAATTCCAGGGAGCTGGGTGGCGCAGTGGAAGCGTGCTGGGCCCATAACCCAGAGGTCAATGGTTCGAAACCATTTCCTGCTATTATTATTATTACTATTATTATTATTATTATTATTATTATTATTATTATTATTATTATTATTAGTAGTATTAGTATTAGTATTAGTATTAGTATTAGTATTAGTATTAGTATTAGTATTAGTATTAGTATTAGTATTAGTATTGGTATTGGTATTTAGTATTAGTATTAGTATTATTATTAGTCATCACCCTACTTGATCTCAAGAATGCTTTTGGTGAAGTTCATCATAATCTGATCACATCCGTACTTGATTACCACCATATCCCTGAACATGTTAAATTGATAATTAAAAGTCTATATACCGATTTTAAAACTTCAATAATTACGTCTGAATTCCGTACCCCCTTCATACCAGTTCGCCGTGGAGTATTGCAAGGTGGTTGCCTGAGTCCTCTTCTCTTCAACATGTGTTTCAACACCTTTATACAACACATAAAAACAGATAAATATCGTCAATTCGGCTTCTCCTTACAGTTTATAAATCCCATACACTGGTTTCAGTTTGCTGATGATGCCACCGTCATAAGTAGTCAAGAATCCGAAAATCAACATCTTCTAAACCGGTTCTCTATTTGGTGCCAATGGTCCAACATGATTATTCGGGTTGATAAATGTAGTACCTTTGGCATCAAAAAATCTCTAACAAAATCAATCCAATACTTGCCTAAACTACTTATTAACAAGCAACTAATTCCAAAGATCAATATCGGTGAGGCTTTTCAATACTTAGGAAGATACTTTAGTTTTAATATGTCAGACGAACACCACAAGTCTGAACTAATCTCACTCGTTGAAGTACTAATGGAAGATATTGATTCCAAACCATTACATCCAAAAAATAAAATCCTCCTCTACAGACGATATCTTCTGCCAAAATTATCCTGGCATTTTACAGTTTCTAGCGTATCGAAAACGTGGGTCACCGAAAACATTGATTCCAAAGTCAACAGTTATTTCCGTAAATGGCTTGATATACCTATATCTGGAACGCTAAGCAGTGTTTTCCTAACCCGCAACAAGTTTGGCCTGAGTATTTGTCCCCCATCTGTCAAATTTATTCAATGTCAAACTGTTCTCCATAAAGCCCTAAAAATATCCCCAAACGAAGCAATTAACGATCTTTGGAAAGCAACTAGCAACAGCAAAAATATTCAGTATGACGTTTATAACTCCACTAAGCAAGTTCTCAAGGACTTTCGCTTTGGCCAAGAGGATAAACTGCATACTCAATTAACCTGTCAGGGCTCTTCCTTCACTAATATAACAAAGTTCTCACTGTCCCAACTCACTAAAATTTGGTCTGCGTGCCAATCGAACCTTCCGAAAAATATATTCAACTTTACAGTTCGATACATCAATAACTCCCTTCCAACGCGCCAAAACCTTGCAAGATGGGGTTTATCACCGACTTCAAACTGTTCGCGATGTCTAGCTCCTGAAACACTTCTGCACGTAGTAGCTGGTTGCCAATCGTATCTAGAACGATTCACGTGGAGACATGACTCCGTTCTAAACTTTCTCGCAACAAGCCTGCAGACCGTAAGCGGCTCACATCTTTACGTGGATCTCCCAGGGTACAAAAGTCCATCAATCATCACTGGTGACACCTACAGTCCAGATTTGCTTCTTTCAACCTCAACTGGAACACTCTACATTGTTGAACTTACAGTTGGCTTCGAATCAAATCTTCAAAAAAACGTAGAGCGTAAAAAATCAAAATATAAAGAATTAATTAGGGAACAAAATGAACATTTCAACTCTGTAAAATTTGTAAATCTTTCGATTAGTTCTCTTGGTGTTTTCAGTAAAGAATGTTCTACTTTCATAGAAATGCTTAATGATTTTGGTTTTCAAAAGCAACATAAGAATTACTGTATTAGAAGAATGACGACGATTGCAATCCGAACAACGTATTATATATTTTGTTGTCGAAACAAGGAATGGATGAATCCGGAATTGTTAAGTGTTTAAACGTTGTACTGTCATTTTGTTATCTTAATAGTATAATTTTTGCATATATAATCAGTGATTT
>CACRXK020006503.1:0-23266 GCA_902702795.2 Paramuricea clavata | reverse complement strand
CGTTTCTAATGTTCTACCGTGACGTAGTGCATTCTTTGTTTCCTGAACGCATAATTCGACGTCGATATTTTTTGCTCCCGCCATTCTGGGTGGCAAATGTTTACATTAGGTTTTACATTAACCAAAGTTGATAGCTTGTGAACCATAAAAAGGCAGGAACAACAACAACAGCAGCAACAATATCAACAGCAGGAACAACAACATCATGCAATACCATGCTTAGCATTACTGTATAACAACAACAACAACAACAACATCAAGCCTTAAGAAACAGAAGTTCGCCACCTTAACTAGTAATTAATTCAACTTTTTTCCATTGACTTTCGTCACTAAAGTCCATCCTCCACCTGAACATCCATTAAACGCCCTCATAGGAGGTGGCCCGCCCTCATAGGAGGTGGCCCGCCCTCATAGGAGGTGGCCCGCCCTCATAGGAGGTGGCCCGCCCTCATAGGAGGTGGCCCGCCCTCATAGGAGGTGGCCCGCCCTCATAGGAGGTGGCCCGCCCTCATAGGAGGTGGCCCGCCCTCATAGGAGGTGGCCCCGCCCTCATAGGAGGTGGCCCGCCCTCATAGGAGGTGGCCCGCCCTCATAGGAGGTGGCCCGCCCTCATAGGAGGTGGCCCGCCCTCATAGGAGGTGGCCCGCCCTCATAGGAGGTGGCCCTCCGTGGTTGTTAGAAAGCCCGAGGCCAACTGGGAATTTGGCGTCCTCTTTCTTTCTTGTAATTTGTATATGGGCAAGCGTCATAGACGCGAAATGCTAATGGGGTCTTGCCCTTGGAAATTTTTTAAATCGATAGTCCCTGAAAAGCCATTTCTTGCGTTTTGACGAAATAGCTAGATCAATAAACTATAAATGCATTGAGGAGTTAAGGTATTGGATATTTGCATATATATACCAAATGCAGGGAAGTTGATGAACGACTGAGAGATATTATTGATTAAATTGTGTTTACAGTTTTCTAGTTCTATGATTCTATAAGGACAAAGTTTGATTTGTAAAAAATGTTAGTTTATATACAAAGGTGCTTTTGATAGTTCCATCGACGTCTTTTCAAACACGTCAATAATTCGCTCTTTGTCCAGAGACTGTAAAACTAGTTTCATATTTTTATGTACATTAAACACTTTGTGTAAGTATCGACTTAAAGGGCCCGTAATCACGAAATGGTTGATTAATCACATAATCACGAACGGTTGAGAAATTGGGAAAAGGTTGAAATTTCGAACTTTGAAACAATTAAGTACGTGGGTTGCAATATACTTGGAGGGAAAAACGAATTCTTAAAATAAAACGTTCAGTTCTACAAATATAATTATATATGATATTTACATATTGGTCTTAGATCATATCCAGATAAGATTGTTTGTGATAAAAGATCTTTGAGATTTTCATTGTCATTATTCTGAAAGAGAAAGAGACTGTAAAATTCCCCGCTCAACAGCCATCAAAAGTAAGGCTTCCAGTCGTCCTTGCAACATAGTTGATCGAATTCAAGTTTTCACTCTCTTCAGTGCTAAGAATGAGCGCTCGGCAGTGGTAGAGCTGATGGGGATTGCAAGTACACTTTATAAAGTGTGGGATATGCATCGACCAGGTGGTAATGAGGATGCGACAGGATTCTCAGGGCCTCAAGAAAAGATGGTACAACTTTGTTCCTTATTGCATTGTAGGAGGTGTCTTCGTCTGATTCTTCATCATGATCTGAATCATCGTGATCGTTCTCATCATAATATTCTTCTTCAGAATTCAGAATAATTGTTTTAGTATTTTTACACAAGTTTTTTGTGTTTTTTTTGGGACCGATTTTATTTTAATTTTGCTTTATTCTACGCTATAACTTCCAGAAAACGGCTAGCCACCATTTTGTAAATTTCGGTTTTGTTATATTCACTTTTAGGTGAATTTTACAGATTAATACGTCAAATCTGACCAATCAACTTGTAGAGTTGTAGGATTTGTTATGTTCACTACTTCACTTGTGCAAATTAAAATACTAATGTAGAATATTCTTTTGTGTCGAAGTAAAGTTGTTCCACCCTACTGCTCAGGAAACAAAATAATACGCCACAGTATGTTCTGCAGTACGCTCTGATATCCTACAAAAGAAAGTTGTCCGTATAATGAATTTCTTATTTTACCAGGCACATACATGTCCTCATTTTAAGAAAGACAAATTATTGAAACTTGCAGATATTGTTAAGTTCTATGTTGCACTGTTTACTTCCCAGTTTGATCGAGGCGGACTTCTGGTTGCTTTTGACAACTTCTTCGTTTTAAGTTCTTTGTACGTTTGTATATTCTTCGTTTTAATTGCTCGGCCTTGCATCAAATTGTTCATGCGCTTTACCTTTAGTTCGTACAAACTACAGTTTATGGAGACTTTAATATCAACTTTTCGGGCCCTAAAATTTGGAATGATAATTGAGCTATATTAATTTGAATATATGCTAAGCCTAAGGCAAAAACAAATTTGAACTGCCAAGTAAAAAAATAGCAGGTGAAATTCTATAGATATATTTCATTTCATTTACTTATACCACAACTCATATATACTAGATCATTTAGTTGACCAAGTACTTTTATGTTTGGAATGTAAATCCAAGTTTACTGTAGTAAAATAGACAAGTTTAAAAATAATAAAAATGCATATCATGAAAACATTGATTTTTACAATATGACTCGTATGAGACATCACCATTTTGGCAGTTCAATGAATAAAAATGGCAGGCTAAAATATATGTAACTTGCCAAACTTTAGACTGGCAGGCCATGTATTTTATCTATACTTCGAGCCCTGGTTGTATTCTGTATTTATAATGTGTGCAAATATATTATTCTATTTTACAATACAGTCAGTAACCAGGAAGGTCTAATTTGTTACCAGGATGTTTAAAATTGGCTATATATATTCGTCTTTATCTTCTGCGCTGCAATTGCGTTACGGCATCGTCATGAAGTGTGTTGAGTTAGCTAAGACCTCGCCTCCGACTGCTGTAAAAGATGTTTTTCGTCGCTTTAAAAAAATGCCTGCCCAGTCGGCCTTCGAGGAATTTGCCAAAAGAGTAGAAAACCCATCCAGGTATTCGTACAATGCGCCGCGAAAAAATGTTGGCAATAGGGTCGCAACTCTTGGCTCGGACGGAATGGTATGTTGTGACGACGATAACGGCATTTTCTCGGCCGTTTTAGCGGCTTATAATAACCATTGGAAGCTAAGAACCTCACCAGATGATTGGTGGTTCTGTGTTGTAAAGAAAGTTTCTTTGGCGATTGATGAAAAAGCTGAAATGAAAGAAATTCGTGATTTGTTTGTGGAACATGGAGGGAAGAAGAAACTATGTGTTGATGTACCCACAACGTGCATCTACGATGTCGACTATAGGTAGGTACACTGTTAATGCTTTTATTTAATTTGTACTAACCAATCAAAAAGACCGATTAACATATCGTTAGGCCCCACTGATCTATAGTCAGGCCTTTTCCATCCATCCACATTTGGTGTGGGGGCCCCTTTGACTGTTGTCATTGTTTGACTGAGATATTATATTTATATGGAATATTTAAAGAATGTTCTGGAATATTCGTTGTCTATAACAATAATAGTTTATTATATATGCGCATGCAACCATGCATTGCTATATTCATTAGTTATTCGCATAATGTACTATTTAAAAAACGAGCAGGAGTGTTTTATTAGGTTTAAAGCTACGAGCGCGCAGCGCGAGTGGCTTTAGACCTAATAAAACACGACCTGCGAGTTTTTTAAATGGCTTCAAAAACGTTTGCATAATAAGTCAAATCTTTATATAAAAATCTTTATATAAAAACCTTTATATAAAAATCTTTATATAAAAATCTTTATATAGTTTGCATAACAATGGTCTTTTGTTAAAGTGTTCTTTAGCTGGTATAAAGACGTATGCACGTGACTAATTTCTTACTCAAGACTGGATAATTGCTTCATGAATTATTAATGAGTTTTTGAAATATCGTATAATGATTTGCTGTTATTTGTATATCTAAGTATGCTTTTGCAACGTTTTTACTCGTTGAATTTGTTCAACCTGCCGTTCAAATAGCATATAATAAGTATATGTCGATATATAGCGGTTAACCCTTCAAAATAACACTTCATGCAGTGCGCATTGGATATACACACAATCTGTCGCCTCCATTTCTAATCACGTGAAAATGGGCAGTGTCATGTGTTCTGTTCTGGCTGTCATGTGACTGTCTTCTGTTTCATTCCATTAGTGTTCCAAAACTCTGGAGTACTCCGAACAGTTTTGCCACGAGTAACGATTTCTTCCAAGTGTGCTCACAGGAAAAGCAAACAGCGTACAATGCGACTACGCATGCGTATTCGGCAACCGTGATTGGTAAGACGCAAGTATTATGCATGCGTATATTCGTATAATGTTGTGAGCTGTTCGCTTTTCATGTGCGCGCGCGAAATCTTCCAGCCAGTGCCGTCGCTGAAATTTCATAGCAAAAGATAGGGAAAACGCCGTTCGAAAGGTGAAAATCGCTTTTTTAAAAAAATGAGATACCCATGGAAGTTTTGTTCAAAAAATTATTGTAGAATAACGGTAAGCGATCACTTTTATTGATTTCTTTTTATTAAAAGTGTTAACATAACATTTTATTTTGCAAAAGTTTGTTTTTTTTCCTATCTACTCCTTATTAAAATCGTGAAAAGCACTGGCTGGGAGTTTCAGATGCTCGTATTTTAAAAAAAACATAAAAAAAACATGAATACTTCTATAATACGTATAGTTTTTTCCTCTGTATTGTCAAAATTTAATAAAATAGTGAATTAATATAATTTTCTGTAGTTACCTCCATAGAATAAAGATCCACATAGAAGGGCAACTTACGTCGGAAGCTTTGAAGTTTCTGTCCTCGCGCATGTCGCATTACACATGTTGGCCGCCATTTTCCTAGCCAGTCAATGACATTTTCTGGCCAATAAACACGCTGTACTGGCTGGCTGCTCCGCCTTCTGGCCAGTAAACTGCATATTTTTGCATAAAAAAACGAGGACACGTTGCACCGCTGAGTTGCCCTTCTGTTACTGATCTTTATTCTGTGGTTACCTCCTAATAGACTGAATATATCGGCGTGACACAATTTGCCGCGTGTTTCCTCTCTGTATATCTCTTCTCTGTGACACTGGGGTAAATTGCTTACGCAAGGTAGACACGAATGAAATAATGATAACAACACTTTATATATTGAGGATGAACAGATAAAGTTAAAACTTTTTTCCAATCTGGTCCTCCTAAACTCTATAGACACAACAACAATAACATTAAACATGACTATTTTCAGTATGAACAAACGAACGAAATCGTGGGTATAATGTAAAGTATTAACCAGTACTACAATTCAGTTGTTCATACCTCGAGAAAGCCCCAATTTTCTAACTAGGCAATTTTCTATCACTAGCTCTAGTGTGCGACGGGCTCTATACGTCTCAAACATATGTTTTCCCCAGCGTCCCCCTACAAATATAACATTTCCCCTAAATTTCCAGTACTCACTGAGGCATAAAGCACACTGATCCCAAAATATGGATAGAGCATCCTTCAACTTCGTTAACTAGATGTGCATGTGTCAAAACTTTGAAGTGAAAAAAACTTTAAAACTTTCACATTATAGCTTGTTCTTCGACCAGATGTCCAAGGAAATTTCAAAGAACGTGAAAGTGCCCGAATACCTGGACGCGGTCACAGCTGATTTCACGACGACATCTCCAACTATGAAAATGGTTTCACAAATCAGCATCATGTCATCCTTACAGCAGTATTTTGAATACGGCATAAGGACCTTTTGCGGTATCCCTGCTATTGAAATGCTGGGTAGCGAAAAAGATTGGGTACGTTTGGGTGAGAAGTTGCAAGCATTGAGGAAGACCTTGGAACCGATAACATGTGAAATTGGGCTTTCTCGTAATTGGTGGTCACATGCAGAAAACGTTTTTGCAGAACTGTTGAAGACGTACCGAGGTTTTTTTTATTTATTTTTAACTTTCCTATTGAAGAAACATATTCCTATGCATTTAACGTAAATCTAACTTTTTTCTTCCTGTTTTGATTTTGATATTTTCCTATATTAGCTGGCGCTCATGGGTAATTACGCATGCTAATTTCTCATCCAATTTTAATCCAAATTTAACCAAAATTTTATCAATTTGACCTTGGACAATGTTTATTATAGTTCCACAGAAAAGTTCCAGAGAAAAATTTCCACGAACTCAAAATTTTCTGATAATAATTGTTAAAAATTGAAAATTGTCAACTTCAAATTGAAAATTGTCAACTTGCAAATTTAAATAAATTAACTTTTTGTATATATCCTTGAGAAATAAAAATAAGAAATAAATTATGAACCACAAAGGTGAACGTTTTTAGAAACAAGATTAAGAAAATTTATGTCTGGGAAAATTTTCTTGCGTGGAAATGGACCTTGGAAATGGACGTGGAAATGAAGTAGATCTAATATCAGAAGGACATTAAATATGTAAAACTGCAAACAGAGTTACATTTCAAGCATATAAGTTGGCGGATTATCATGGTGATAATGATATTTAATATTTCAGGTAGCCCTGATAAGATGTGGTGGGATAAGATCATTCAATACGACGGCGCGGAAGAGTCGGGTGAAATGCCTGGTTATTTTGGCTGGTTAACCGAGTTTGTTGAAGACACGAGTAAAGTGCAGCCTAACTTGTTTACCAGTGGTTTGTTATCTGTTCCACTTGAAATCAAAAGTCTAGCTGATGGTACAGAGGACACAGCAGCTCTGGTAGCAGGAATGCTTGGCTACACGCTGTATAAAGATGATGTTCCTGTTGTTCAACCCTTTCAAGGATGGTCATTGATGCTTCCTGAACATTCTCCATTTCGTTCCAAAACTGCTGCTTGAAATGGTCGTCTTGAAATCTCTTGTGAAGACAAACTTTATTGTTATAATTGTATTGTTGTGATAATTGTCGTTAGAATAATAATATTCTTTTAGAGTCATAATAATAATTATAGCCTGGTGTACACTATCAAATTTCTGTCAGGATCACAATAGGAATTTTGCATCGGTAAATTCTATGTTTTGAAGGATCTGTAAGAAATGTTTAACATTAAGTCAGTTTCTTCAAATCTTTCAAATCTTGAAAGTGTAAACAAGGGTGAAGACAATATATATGTTTTTTGTGGTGAAACTGGGAGACAAGCGCTCCGTGTTGAGTCTATATATTACTCAATAATTCTCAAAATGTAATTATTAATTTTCAATGTTAATATATAATAATTTTCGATGTTGATAATTTTCAAATTGTTTGAAATGAATAGGTGCCGGTGGCCAGTGTGGAAAGTTTGTATCACGCAACCGAGATAACGGGCACGCAATTTTGATGCATTTTTTGCCACATCATGCAGTTATGACATTTTGCCAGCGTTACATATTTCTTGCTTTTTTACTATTTTAATACGTTGTGCTTTTCTTTCATCATTTGCCCGATTCATTTTTGGGAGAGGGCTGCAACTGATCTCAATATAGACAAAAATTATATGAGTGACAAAAAAATTATATCTGTGACAAAAAATAATATCAGTGACAAAAAATGATATCAGTGACAAAAAAACTGAAACGAGTGACAAAAAAAATTATATCAGTGACAAAAACGATATCAGTGACAAAAACGATATCAGTGACAAAAACTGATGTCAATTACAAAAAATGATATCAATGACAAAAAATTATATCAGTGACAAAAAATGATATCAGTGACAAAATACGATATCAGTGAAAAAAAATTATATCAGTGACAAAAAACGATATATCAGTGACAAAAGATGATATGAGTGACAAAAAATGATATGAGCGACAAAAAATGATATATCAGTGACAAAAACTGATGTCAGTGTCAAAAAACGATATCAGTGACAGAAAATGATATGAGTGACAAAAACTGATATGAGTAACAAAAAGTGATATGAGTAACAAAAAATGATATGAGTGACAAAAACTGATATGAGTAACAAAAAATGATATGAGTAACAAAAAATGATATGAGTAACAAAAAATGATATGAGTGACAAGAAATGATGAGTGACAAAAAATGATATAGGTGACAAAAATTGATATCAGTGACAAAAATTGATATCAGTGACAAAAACTGTGATGTCAGTGACAAAAAATGATATCAGTGACAAAAAATGATATCAGTGACAAAAAATGATATCAGTGACAAAAAATGATATCACTATCAGTGACAAAAAAGATATCTGTGATATATCGTTTTTTTATGTCACCCTATTATCGCCCTGATGAAGGCACAGGTATGTGATATACTACTGTACGAATAATTAATAAGCTCTCTAATCTTATCTAGCGTCAATGGAAACCGAAGAAGCAGCCGCACTCAGCGAGGCTTATGCAAACGCGTCATCAGTTTCAATCAATATTCAGCAAGAACAAGACAGCCTGAATAGATTAGTTGGAGATCACAAGCTGGTTATAAGGTAACAGAAAAATAACGGCCTAAGGGAGCGATCATTATTTTTGGGGGGAAGGGTGGCACCGAATGTTTTTGTTGGTAAAATTTTTGCTTTTCTACCAGTAAAAAGTCAACTCAACCCCAACTTTCAATTAAAAACTAAATACCCACCCCTGGCCAAAAACGTTACAAAAGGTTACCATTGAGTTGTCGCACATGTCCTTTACCACTTCTGTGACATGAGTTTGATAATTGCTTGTGCAATTTTCTGCAGTCTAAAGTTTCATGTTGTCTGCACATGTATTTTCTTTGGTAATACCATTTGTCTCGTGACAAATCGGAAAATGATCAAGATAGTGACTCTGATTGATTGATTGATTGATTGATTGATTGATTGATTGATTGATTGATTGATTGATTGATTGACATATTGTATTGACATATGACTGTTGACATTGCTTTTTAGTCTTCAATATTTGAGTGAGTCTGGCTTTGGAAATGACAATAAATTTTTATTACCCAACCCTTGAGTTGTACATAATTTACTCACCATTTCCACCAAAATGCTCCCAATGCTGACGTTCTAACACTGAGAATGAATTAACCTGATTATATCAATTTCTCTTTGTTTTGTAGTTTACTGCCATTTACATTCCATCCTCAAGTTGCTCAGATGTGTATCCAACATAAGGTGAATCTCGTGACTGCAAGCTACGCCTCTCCTGACATGAAGAAACTTCATCAAAGGTAAGAAAGAACATAGAAGCACAACATACGCACTTAAAAATCTCGCATCTGCAGCATTCGGCTCGCACGTGATTGAGTTTAATTTCTGTCAATTTGCTACGAAATGCAGGAATCGAATACTATACTGGAAAATGTCTATTGGCAGATTGCATTTATTTTTCACACAGTGGGGT
Organism: Paramuricea clavata; assembly: GCA_902702795.2. NCBI lineage: Eukaryota > Metazoa > Cnidaria > Anthozoa > Malacalcyonacea > Plexauridae > Paramuricea > Paramuricea clavata. The sequence goes on along the minus strand of CACRXK020006503.1, from coordinate 13,847 downwards.
TGAGGACATCTTTGTAACAGTTAAATCGTGACCCCCAGGAATTCAGTTTATGTTTCTCCTCCCCCGGAATTTTCTATGAATTTCTAATTTACACTCAAAATTTCCATTTACAAAGTTCAATCGAGTGAGGTATTCAAATAATCCTTATATTTAAACATATATCTTACCATGGCATCACCTTAGCATACAGCTAATTCAAAAAAGGTTGTCCTTTGCAAACTCTAAACCTTAAACCTTAAACTCTGACCGCGCAAAGCTTAATAGGAGCACAAGTTTCAAGCTTAGTAGTTGAATATTGCAGCTATTTGTGAATGGATTGTTTTCGTATAGGGAGTTGGTTAGAGCTCGACAACTGTCTCTCTGTAGCTCATGAGGTTGGTTAGAGCTCGACAACTGTTTCTCTGTAGCTCAGTTGGTTAGAGCTCGACAACTGTCTCTCTGTAGCTCAGTTGGTTAGAGCTCGACAACTGTCTCTCTGTAGCTCAGTTGGTTAGAGCTCGACAACTGTCTCTCTGTAGCTCAGTTGGTTAGAGCTCGACAACTGTCTCTCTGTAGCTCATGAGGTTGGTTAGAGCTCGACAACTGTCTCTCTGTAGCTCGGTTGGTTAGAGCTCGACAACTGTCTCTCTGTAGCTCATGAGGTTGGTTAGAGCTCGACAACTGTCTCTCTGTAGCTCAGTTGGTTAGAGCTCGACAACTGTCTCTCTGTAGCTCAGTTGGTTATAGCTCGACAACTGTCTCTCTGTGGCTCAGTTGGTTAGAGCTCGACAACTGTCTTCTGTAGCTCAGTTGGTTAGAGCTCGACAACTGGTCTCTGTAGCTCAGTTGGTTAGAGCTCGACAACTGTCTCTCTGTAGCTCAGTTGGTTAGAGCTCGACAACTGTCTCTCTGTAGCTCAGTTGGTTAGAGCTCGACAACTGTCTCTCTGTAGCTCAGTTGGTTAGAGCTCGGCAACTGTCTCTCTGTAGCTCAGTTGGTTAGAGCTCGGCAACTGTCTCTCTGTAGCTCAGTTGGTTAGAGCTCGGCAACTGGCCTCTGTAGCTCAGTTGGTTAGAGCTCGACAACTGTCTCTCTGTAGCTCAGTTGGTTAGAGCTCGACAACTGTCTCTCTGTAGCTCAGTTGGTTAGAGCTCGACAACTGTCTCTCTGTAGCTCAGTTGGTTAGAGCTCGACAACTGTCTCTATGTAGCTCAGTTGGTTAGAGCTCGACAACTGTCTCTCTGTAGCTCAGTTGGTTGGAGCTCGACAACTGTCTCTCTGTAGCTCAGTTGGTTAGAGCTCGACAGCTGTCTCTCTGTAGCTCAGTTGGTTAGAGCTCGACAACTGTCTCTCTGTGGCTCAGTTGGTTAGAGCTCGACAGCTGTCTCTCTGTAGCTCAGTTGGTTAGAGCTCGACAACTGTCTCTCTGTAGCTCAGTTGGTTAGAGCTCGACAACTGTCTCTCTGTAGCTCAGTTGGTTAGAGCTCGACAACTGTCTCTCTGTAGCTCAGTTGGTTAGAGCTCGACAACTGTCTCTCTGTAGCTCAGTAGGTTAGAGCTCGACAACTGTCTCTCTGTAGCTCAGGTGGTTAGAGCTCGACAACTGTCTCTCTGTAGCTCAGGTGGTTAGAGCTCGACAACTGTCTCTCTGTAGCTCAGGTGGTTAGAGCTCGACAACTGTCTCTCTGTCGCTCAGTTGGTTAGAGCTCGACAACTGTCTCTATGTAGCTCAGTTGGTTAGAGCTCGACAACTGTCTCTCTGTAGCTCAGTTGGTTAGAGCTCGACAACTGTCTCTCTGTAGCTCAGTTGGTTAGAGCTCGACAACTGTCTCTCTGTAACTCAGTTGGTTAGAGCTCGACAACTGTCTCTCTGTAGCTCAGTTGGTTAGAGCTCGACAACTGTCTCTCTGTACCTCAGTTGGTTAGAGCTCGACAACTGTCTCTCTGTACCTCAGTTGGTTAGAGCTCGACAACTGTCTCTCTGTAGCTCAGTTGGTTAGAGCTCGACAACTGTCTCTCTGTAGCTCAGTTGGTTAGAGCTCGACAACTGTCTCTCTGTAGCTCAGTTGGTTAGAGCTCGACAACTGTCTCTCTGTAGCTCAGTTGGTTAGAGCTCGACAGCTGTCTCCCTGTAGCTCAGTTGGTTAGAGCTCGACAACTGTCTCTCTGTAGCTCAGTTGGTTAGAGCTCGACAACTGTCTCTCTGTAGCTCAGTTGGTTAGAGCTCGACAACTGTCTCTCTGTAGCTCAGTTGGTTAGAGCTCGACAACTGTCTCTCTGTAGCTCAGTTGGTTAGAGCTCGACACTGTCTCTCTGTAGCTCAGTTGGTTAGAGCTCGACAACTGTCTCTCTGTAGCTCAGTTGGTTAGAGCTCGACAACTGTCTCTCTGTAGCTCAGTTGGTTAGAGCTCGACAACTGTCTCTATGTAGCTCAGTTGGTTAGAGCTCGACAACTGTCTCTCTGTAGCTCAGTTGGTTAGAGCTCGACAACTGTCTCTCTGTAGCTCAGTTGGTTAGAGCGCTGCACCGGAATCGCAGGGCCGCATGTTCGACCGCATCTTTAGTTTTTATGGTTGAAACTTTTGATATACTGTAAATGACGTAATACCACTTTGCCAATCCTTACGTAGAGTAACAAAAAATAAAATTAGAGAAAGACTACTCTTTTTCAAGGTTGCACTTCCTCTGAAACATATGCATCTTCTATCATATTAGCATTGGTCCACGCAAATGGCTGAGCTAGGAAACAGAGGAAGAATATAGGAGAACCACATAACAAATGTCTTAACCCACCTGTACCGAAGTCTGATCCACATGAATATGAATGATGCCTCCAAACTTAGAGAGTTCGTCTAAAACATCATCTTGAATGTCTAAATGCCAATCATGATCTTTTTCCCTGTTATGGCAGAAAGAAATATTTAGGGTCTAGGAAATAAATGTTGCAAGTCTAGTCAAATCCAAGTATACATGTAGAAATCAGGGGTGGAATAAGTATCGGACCATGGCACCATTGGTCCCAGAAACGTTTTTGAGTAATGAGTACCCAGAAAATATTTCCCCAAGAGAGCAAAAAAGACAATTGTAAAAATTTAGATATGCAGAGGAAAATTCTAAGCAACAGAAAGAATGTTACCTGTACTGTAGTTATGAGCTCAGAAATGCAATTATAAGTACATCCATCTTAATAGTGCAATAGTGTATAGACTATAGAATGATGTAACAAATGTTGTATGGCAAAATGTTCTGGGGGAGCATGCCCCCCAGATCCCCCTATTATAGTGCTCCCCAGTAGTACCCTTTTTTGGCATTTGTAAATTTACCTTGGGATGTAAATTTACCCCTGATGCATGTTATCTAAATTAGTTTTATATTATATTCCTAAAAGTACTATTAAGATTCTTAGTGTTATAGTGTACAGAAATTTTTTTCTATTAGAATATACAGTAGCATGACAGTTTGACAACTTGTTAGTGTTACACAGTTATAGTGTCCGAGTGTCGATTGTACTCGACTATTCACAGAAAATTTCCCAATGAACCTCTTTTGGTCCCGGAAAGTAAATTATGTTTATCACCCTTGGTGGAAATTGTAGCGTGCAAGAGAGCAGCCCTGGTTGCATTTTGATGGATTATGATGTTAGAATACTTACTTTGTGGGATCAAACATATTGCTGATCATTAAGCATGGCGTAGGTAGAGGGATGTTGACAGGTGTGTGTAAGATTGACACGGCTGGGTTGGCGGGGGGAGCGCCTGGTACTGACAGACCTAAAAAACAAACGACAGTTAGTACATAATACATAATTTATATGAGAAATATGGGAGCTATACTAACGATATCAGAACAGTGGTACCTTAAAGGTCTCGATTTCTACTCAGGAAAATTTTCCGCAGAAAGAAAATTTTGTAAAATGTGATTGGCCGACACAAATTTTCCGTCGGAAAAAAATTTTGAAGTTGAAAATTTTCAACTTTTAACAATGATATTTTCGGAAAATTTCTGTCCGTGGAAATTTTTCTTAAGCGGAAATGGCCCTTTAAGGCATTTGTGTTACCAGAAAAATGTGATTTGGGTTTGACTATAATCACCTAAAACATGTTTAAGTCTAAATGCTTGGTTAAGGCCCATTTGCATGGACAAAAAATGTTCAGAAAATATTGTTAAAAGTTGAAAATTTTCAACTTCAAATTTTTTTCCGACAGAAAATTTGTGTCGGCCAATCACATTTTACAAAATTTTCATTCTGCGGGAAATTTTCCCGAGTGGAAATGGGTCTTAATACCGTCGTTCCATTCCACGCTTATATTAGAGAATTTTGAATAATTGGGCATAAGTACATTTTGGCAATAGGAAATATAACTCGGAACTTGACAGCTTGAGATTTGATAAATAAATTTACAGTAGTCATAGAACAGGAAAATAGTGAAACTACACGACGTTTGAAAATAGAAAAGAGACACTAAATCTGGTCGGTAAATATTGTAAAAAAGATCCTAGGAAAATGTTTTTCTTCCATACTAGCGTGTACAAGACCTTCTGACCCAGTTTGCAGTTAGCTCTAGTAGAGACCTTATGATTTAGGACGGCAACGCGACAGCAACGGCTACCAATACAATAAATCATTGAAAAGAATTGAAAAATTACAATATATGAATAATTAGACATTATCCTTCGCTCTGTTTGCAACGCCAAATCACAGATTTGAAGGAATTTGTTTTGGCCGTCGTCGTCGTGTTGCCGTCCTAAAATCGTAAGGTCTCTACTCATTTGCAGGTAACGCGGTAATGCTGCATACCTGCAGAGTGTGTTTGTGATAATTTCTGCATGAGAGCAGCTCTGGCCGCGGCATTCATCTCAATGCCACCTTTCTCGTATTCTTCATCATCCAGGAATGACATACCACCAGAATCACTTCGCTCTGTCACCGGACCAACCTAAGTATTTAGATGTTAAAAAGTTTCATAAATTTTATAAAGAGCTTCAGTGGCACAATTTGACGTCAGAGCAACGAAGTGACCGCCTTTAATGAGATCGTTGGTGCGATTCTGCGACTCAAGACCTTAATGCGAAAAAAGTCCGTCATGGCTCTGCCGAAAGTCGTGAATTTTCTGCGGGTATTCAGATTCTCTACCGGGTGGGTTAAGTTACATAATAGTAGATTCATGACTTCATTGGTATTAATCACGTAGAAAACATATTAAATGAAATGCATGAACCATGATAAACAAAGCTAATCCAGGGCACTACTGAAAATCGCCTTGGCGAGTTACGCTACCTGTGTAAATATTATGACAATAGTAAATCCAAATTTAACACGATAAAAGGAATACCGAATGGTTTTTCCGTACAGGATTGCGTGATTCATGCACGAGTGATGTTGCGAGACTTTCGGAAAGCGTAAAAATACTCGAGAATAATTCTACAATAGTTCGCTAGCGTCACATTTCCAATACACGCTTCTCAATAACCTATTATTTCCCCCTCGATATTAAAACGCTCAAACGGGTTCTAACAGTTCACTCATGCCCTCTCCCTGAACTAAACAACACTCTCTGGAATTCCAAAAGCACTCCCACAATATGAAATCCTAGCTAAGACCTTGCAAACATTACCTTAATCGGTCTTCCAGCCAACTCAAAACCGTTCATCTGTTCCATCGCTCTCTTGGCACTGTCCGGGTCTCGGAACTGTATGAAACAATATCCCTTTGATCTGCCCGACTCCGAGTCATGAATCATCTGTACTGTATCGATGATACCAAACGGTTCAAAGATCGCTTTGATCATCTGCTCTGTGATGTTGAAATGAAGAGACCCGACGTAGATACGTGTTGGACCTATAGGTCGCTTTAGCTTCTCCGCTTCTGCTGCCAATCTGTTCTTCTCTGCTTGTGTTTCCTGAACGATGATCGGCGCACTGAGTAGTTTCTGACCAGTCAGTTTGATCGCCTGGAAAACGAGACAATTTTAGATAAGCCCTGGGCAAACTAGGAAACATTGTTGTGGAAACATTTGTGATTCTCGATGTTTCCTCCAATGTTTCCCTTTTTGCCCACCCGTGGAAACATTGTTGCGGAAACAAAATTTGCTTCCCGAGAAGCAAAAATTGTTTCTTAGCGAATTCAGAAACATTTGATGTTTCCCTATGTTTCTCACTAATGTTTCCTAGTGTTTGCCCACTCTGGGAAACATAGCGAAACATTGGTAGGAAACAATGTTTCCGCAACGTTTCCTAGTTTGCCCAGGGCTATAGATTGAGACCACGTACACCGGAGCGATTTTATAAACGGCGCAGAAAAGTCACAATCAGGCGGTCGAAAAATTGAAATATTTTGGGTTCTTAGTCTGAGATGCAATGGAATATTCCAACTCCTTACAATTACATAGTTACCCCCTTTCCGTTACTTACCAGTGGAACAGCAGACGCATCTGTAAATTCAACGTAAGCAATGCCTTTTGATCTTCGTGAATTTCGATCAGAAATGATTCTGACATCTCGTACCTGAAAGATGATATACATCAATGGAAAATTAGACAATAACGATGCTTTTTCCCCTAAAATATTTAGTTCATCGACTTTCTCGAGTAAGTTATATCATTTACATGTACCATACCTGTCCAACTTTGGAGAAGAACTCCTCTAGATCATGTGGTCTTATATTCCTCGCTAGTTGCATACAAAACACAGTACGACGATCTCGTTCTTCTGCAGAGATGGACTCATCACGAGGCAACACTTGCCAATGACCACTAGAAAAATAATGGACGAAATTGAGTTACATAAGCCTCGGTCAAAGCGAGAATGGAAGTTGATTCTCATAGCGGTAATATCCAATCAACTTTCATGCAACTCTTGTTCTCGCTTGACTGGGGCATTAGTTTTCTTTAGATTTCCTCCGGCACTAACAGTGGATCGGTATTGCAATGGCCTTTACCAATGGCCTTTACAGTACGTCAATATTGCATGTAAATTCAAGTGCTATATATCAAAATCTAAGTTAGTCCTTTCTGAATGCAATGATCTAAATTTCATTGCGATATCCTTTATAGCTTTTACGTTGCATGAAATCAAACGGTGTCCAATTTTTTTGGGACACCCGGTACATAAAGTTATTTTATTATACGCAACACACACACACCTATCATTACTGCCACTCCTAGATCTTCGTCTTCTCTCTCTCCTCTCATCGTTCCTACTTGGTCTTCTCCTAGGACTGCCACTCCGACGTCTGTCTGGACTGCCACGACGTCGCTCGTTGTTCTTTCGTTCGCCGCTACGACTCCGTCTTCGACGCCGTTCATTGCTTCGAGATCTAGAAATGACGAGATCGGAGGTGTTGAGCATTGTGGTAGTATTAATTTTTATTAGGTTACAATGTCAGGTGACTTGCACTTCAAAAGTTTCAATTTAGCTCAGCTGGCGGTACGAGAACGTCACTTAAGAAACACGATATTCCTTAACTCCGGTCTGAGTGTCGCAGGCTAACTGAAATTCCCAGCTATATAGACGAAATTATGATCTAGACAAGATGAACGAAACCATTACCATAACTGGAACGAGCATCTTAATTAAAATGAGTAAAATTGCAAAGTTTGGTTGCGAATTGTTGTAAAATGAAGAAAATATAGCCCTGTGAAGTTCCCAAATTTTGTATATATTTGCGTTACGCGCGGGGAAAATAACCATTTTCGAGCCGAAAGTGGTTATTTTTACCGCGCGTAATACAAACATACACAAAATTTGCGAACTTCACGGGCTACATTTTCTTCATTTTACAACATTTAGCAACCAATCTTTGCAGTTTTACTCATTCTAAGATGCTCTTTCTAGCTGTGGTGTTGGATTTCGTTCTTCTTGCCTAGATCAAAATTTCCTCTATAGCCTGGAATCAGTCACTCAATCACCCATTGCCGAATTTTTTAATCTTCTGGGGCCGGTTGTTCAAAAATCAAAAGCCAGTTAGCCTAACCCTGGGTTAAAACAAATCTATACATTAAATTTTCCAACAGCTCATCAATCAAGTTGAATATGTTTTTCCAGAAATCTTTTCTGGCTCAATAGAGATTTCATTTTCTAAAGTTTTGAAACAAATGATCATGCAGAAGTACATAAACAAAAACAACTGGTTGGAATTTAACCCAGGTTAGCGCTAATCTGGCTTTGAACAACCCGCCCCTGGCTAGCACCCTGTTCCATGCCTGTAGAAAGTAGGAAGTTATGGAGCGACGCTACCTCCAAGCTCTAAAGGGCTAACTCCAAACCAAAATATACACTTGAGTAACTTGTGTAATTCAAGAGTTGAAATATGAATTCTGGAGTTACTGGCTAACTCCAAAAATGATTTGGAGCTATATAAGTATACAACTGCAAAAATAATTTAGGAGCTAGGCATCTAAGCCTGGAGTTACCGGCTAACTCCAATAATCATTTGGAGCTACGTATAACTCCAAAAATCATGAAAAAACAAGGTATCTAAGCCATGAGTTACTGCCTAACTCCAAAAATATGTGTATAGCGAGGCGAGTCAGCCTATATAGCCGCTAGGTACAGTACATACATGTAAGGTTGAAGTTACTTGCTGTGTTGCCAACTCCAAAAATCATTTGGAGCTTGTTATCTAAGCCAGGAGTTACTGACTAACTGGAATAACTGCAAGAACTCTCAGAATGCACTTCTATATTCCACTGTATTAAATAAGACTGAAATACCCAGGATATGCGCATAAACATGACATTGACACACTTGGCATTTTGTTCTCGTTCAGAGGCTCGTACACCGCGTCCTTGTCATGCTCTGTTGATCGTGTGTAAGGCGGGCTCTGGGTACGAGAATGTGGCATAGCCTAGCTCCATTTAAAGATTGGCTACCTCCACAATAATAAAATCTACAGGTATGCCCTGTTCTATGTTCAACCGGCTAGCACCATGTTCTATGTCCAAAATCCTGGTATTCCATTCAACTGACCTGCGCTTTCGTCTTCTATCTCCGCTTCTACTTCGACTCTTACTGCGGCTCCTGCTTCGTCTCCTTCGAGATCTAAAATAGAAGAAAACGCAAAAGTTAAATACACTGGAACAACTGCAGAATAATTCCAGTAATCACTGGTAGCTTTTAGCTTCGCCCAAATCTTCAACGGACTCACCGTGGACTTTAACAGTATGACTATGATACACAAAATACTGTTTTAACTTCGTTTTAAAATTACAAGGTGACCGCTCTAGCAGAAGCCAATCACTGCGGCCCAAAGGCTGACAGAAACAAGATTTTTAAAAATTTATTTATACACGAACTTGTGGTTAGAGCTCGACAACTGTCTCTCTGTAGCTCAGTTGGTTAGAGCTTGACAACTGTCTCTCTGTATAGCTCAGTTGATTAGAGCTCGACAACTGTCTCTCTGTAGCACAGTTGGTTAGAGCTCGACAACTGTCTCTCTGTAGCTCAGTTGGTTAGAGCTCGACAACTGTCTCTCTGTAGCTCAGTTGGTTAGAGTTTTTCAAGTTATTTAGTTTCCTCTACAACGCAGAAGAATCTTTTTGCTGCACTAAAAATTGAAGCACGCGCGCAAGCTAAGGTACGAAATTCAGGCTAGGGAACAAGCCAATCCTTCGATGTCTTCCAGTGGCCTTGTCATGCCTATATGACGCATTAGCCATTACCTTTATACCACGATCGAATTTACACATGTATCTGTTTAAAACAAGAAGAAACGCGATTACTTTCAAATTCTTGAAAATACCATGTCTTTATATTGTTGTGTAACGTCATGAAAAATATTTCAAAGTTTTCAACATTTTCAATACTTCTTTTTTACTTTTATAATACAGACAAATTTAACCAACGACAGCCATGTATCAGTTATAAAATATGAAGCTTGGTAAAATTGTAAATTATTCGATTGATTGAACTCATCTACTCAAGAAAGAAAATTATCAAAAATACTGCACACACAAGTTTGTATTAGAACCAAAATTAAAAATAACTTCAGTAAAATTTTGGGGAAAAAAATTGTATATATACTGTATATATCGTCACTTGGTCCTGGATTATCCATCACACCATGCAATGTTTAGTTTCAACCAAATGAAGGGCAGAAAAAATCTTTCAAATACCTTTAGCGCAACTCGATTTCAAAATTTCGTAATGGAACTATTTATTTATCGATGGTTGTATTGCCAATGCAGTTAAATCAATATAATTATAATTATTCTACAGTTTATTATAGTTCTCATTGGTATTATACGGTTAACCCCAGGAGCGGATCTAGCCTCAATTGCAAGAATGCAAGGAAGGGTGCAGGTTCTCCATGGGGTGGTGCATGAGGGAGCCTTACTGCCCACTCTCCTCTGCAGTCTGCAACGCTACTATCTCAGCATTTCCATTATTTGAGATGGTCGAATCTGCATGTTCACCGTTCTGTTACGTTTTACATTATCTTTTGTTTATAAACTTTATATCGGCTTTTTATGCGTGACTGGACAGTTGCTGTATCACAGTACAGTAAATTTGCTTGTTAAAGTAGAGTAAGTGAAATATGGCTGTAGAACAACTTCGACATGTTAACATATTTAACCATGATATTTAACTAAAGCATTCTTTATTTTCTCGTGAGCTCACAAATCAATTCAATCGTTTCAAGAAATCGACACGCAAAAATAGAAGTCCCGCTAATCGCTATTCAAAAAGCAGAAAATGTACGGTCAAGCAGATATTTTCTAGGACCACTAGGTGGAGTGCGCACCGCCCCTGAACCCCTACGGTAGATCCACCCCTGGTTAACACATTCAGTTGCATTGCGCGCTGATGCGCTATCTTGTTACTGTTCACTCTGTCTAACGCCAGACGATTTTGCTCATCAAGGAGAAGCCCTGGTGCTCAGTGGGTTTTCTGGTTTATGTTAAAAGCGTCAATGATCTATTCTTATATATAGTCAATTAATGTTACTAATTAGTAACAACACACGGCCATTAAGATCTTTACTACAGCAAAAAAGTTTGTTGTCAATGAAGACATTAAGAATTTGCACACACAGTCACATATACAGTATGGTAACTAAAAACATTTGGGCGTTGCTTGGATGTGGTAAATGGCGGACACAAGAGTTCCAAACATCACTGGTAGGATTCTAAAAATTTTTGTTTTACCTAGGGTGAAAGAAGAAATAGGTGCTCAGATATGGAGCTAAAATCCTTTGCCAACAGAATATTTATCTAACCTAAATATTCATTGAGTTATAAAAGATACACGGTACTGTTTTATGACAGGGGGGTGGAGGTTTTCCAGGGGGATGCATTGCTACTGCGATTTGGGATTCTCCCCGGAATCTTTTTGAAATGCCATTTCCTACATTCTGAGCACTACATTTATTCGTTCAATTTTGTCCTCATGGTACTTGAACACCGGACGATGATCGGCTTATCCAGCGGTGAAAAGGAAAATTCTTTTGTTGAAAACATCTTGAAACAGCAGGATATCAGCCTTTGCAATACGAGCATGCACCCGATGCAGATAAATAGAATATACTCCTACATGCCAGAAATACCTACGACATTAATCCAATGCAATGCATAACGCCAATAAATGTTGCTTCCAAAGTGAACGATTTATGCAAAATCTTGTTACAGTGATATTACCATTCAGAATATTCTCTTCATTTGCTTCCAAATTCATCAAATCTTACCGTTTGCTTTTCCTGTCGTCTTCGTCGGAATCATATTTCTTGGACTTGCCATTCGCGGTGCTCTAAAAAAGAAAACATAATTACAAACATGCGTGGAATAGAAAGCTACAAGGTTTAGCGAGACCATCGGCCATTAGGATTTAGGTATCATCTTTGCACTACGGTACTCATTTGAATACCTAAATTAAAACAAAGACTTTGATTAACCCAATGAAAATACCAAACCTTTAGGGATATGCCGGATACTGCTTTGCCGGATGGTACTGGATAGTAGACTACCGGACACTAACTTTTTATCATAAAATAGTCCATTGCCTGTTCAATATGTGGGACAAGGATTGTCAGACAATAGGCCTACTCTGGGATCTTAACTCGCCTTAAATCGCATCAAATCTTGGGTTAAACAAATCAGTTTACATCACAAAAAACTTAACTGTAATTTCATTTTAATGTCAGTGTCACAGGTTCTTTGGCCTAGTTGTTTGTGTTTCACAATACCTTAATGCAAAACGGACGGTTTTATGATTATAATAAAAGTTCGACCAGTACTATCCAGTAAAATATATCAAATATCCAGCACATCCCGAAAGAAGTGAAATGAGTTGAAACGTCTTTAAAAACAGTTAAGAACAAAAGGTTTTAACTTTTAATTCTACGGAACATGAAAGTCCATGCTATTGTAAATACTACAAGGTAATTTAGAATTAAGTTATGGGCGAGGGGGTTTTAATGATATTTAATAGCAACAGGGACAGGCAGGGGTGCACACTTTTTGTAAAAATCAGGAAACATCGTTGTCGAGATTTCAACCTGCAAGAAACAATTGTTCAAATTGATAGAAATTTTAGAAAAGTTTTTGTGTGCATTGATGGTCTACCTCTTCAAGGTTGTAGTTGAACCCACAAACCAAATGTCTACAAAAAACAACAGAGGACTTAGAGAGATCATGACTACAATTTATTCTGCCCGCCCCAACCTACAGTAAATGTTTGTGGCGGTAGTGAGATTTTAAACATTTCTGATGATTTTACATGCTTTAGGTTTAGGTACGTAATTTCAAGCCAAACAAGAAGCTTGATGCACATCATGCTCGATTTCAACAAGCTTAATAGTCGTTAAGTTTTGAGTTGTTCCGACATCAATTTGCAATTTGGTAACCAATTAAATTGCATTGCACCCTACTTTATTATTTTACTCTGTCTAACGCCATACAATTTGACTTGTTATTGTTAGCGTGAGGCGGTTTCTGAAAAAAAAGGAAACCAACAAAAAACCTGAGTGAACCGGTTTTTTTAAAAAAATATGTTTGAAAATCCTGCCGTATTCAATAGAAATATTTTAGACCTGTCTTCGCAGACGTACGCCTTTGTTACTGGCGAATCAAAATTCACCATCGTTTGATCGTGCGAAACTGTAGAATGATATGCCAAAACTTGATTCATTTGCAACAAACTCGTATAAGTATGGTTCGATATTAAAAATACGAATTTTCCTCGTTTTTGCCCCTGTTTTTCTCCAAAAGTAACATAGAGTATTTCGGTTTTCAAAAAATATCAGGTTTTTTCGGTTTACCGAAAAACCGCCTCACCCTATTAGCTGTACATGTACAGTGCAATAAATTTGTGTCCTTCAAAAGCTTGTTAGCAGTTATTCGTTCCTAAAGTGATCTAATCTGAAACTGTGAATCCTAAAATAGCCCTGAACAAGATAAAAATACTTCTAGATTTTGAGCAAAGACAATTTGTCAGCAAAGTTAAAAGGGCTTTCGCTCCATACTTTTTACCAATTTACCCTAACTTTCTAAGTCCTGAGCTTACAAGTACAGTATGAACATCAATAGTCTCATATCGTTCTACATCTCAGCTGACAACTTGAACGTGACAAAAGAACCAAGTTTGGGGGTTGATTGTCAGCTCAATCAAACTCATTTTAAAAGCGTGTATCGTCAAAATACCTCGTTTTTGTAAGGTGCTTCAAGCATCGCCTCCACATCAAATTCATCAGCCATAGTTTCTGTTTTTGTTATGACCAATCAAAACCTACAAAAGCAAAACCTAACTATTTAGTCAGCTGCAAATACACAGGCCCAAAACAAACATGTATAAACAAGGAATGCAGGAAGGTAATGCAGTTTGCAACCATTAGAGCAGATCAACTGTTTCTTTAATAGACATTGGCAATACAAAAT
>CACRXK020006502.1:0-25068 GCA_902702795.2 Paramuricea clavata | reverse complement strand
ACGTAAAACAAATCGTATATCGGTAAATGTTTTTCGGTTTATTACTTCTCAAGGCCGTAGCAGTCGGGGGGAGGGGGGGGACTGGGGAGCAGCCCTTACAATAATTTGCTGATAATCATTCTTTTTTCAAATCATGCACACCTTTATCATTTAAATAATATACCTTTAAAATACTGACAATAGACTAGAGGTGTGCATCGGATCGGATTGGACGTTTATAATCCGACAATTGCCTAATGTTTAAAATCCGATCCGAAATTGTCTAATCCGAATCCGATCCGAGTTTTGAAAAAGAATTCCAATCCGATCCGATGAATTCTTTAATAAAATAAATTTCTCATTCAAGTTGAAATATTTAACCAAATAAATATAAAAGCAAGAAATACATGTCAAGAGGCTGACAAAGTTCATGACGTCCAATTGAAGTATCAAACGAATAATGCAGCGAAAACCGCGATGATACTTTGATAAATGTATGGATAATTAATTCTTGCGATAATGCATGGATAATTAATTCATTTTATTTCGAATATCGAAGCCCGATCCGACTACGAAACAACTTTATCAATCCGATCCGAAATTTACATTTTGGTTCCGAAATCCGAACGAATCCGATCCGATTCGGATCGGATTTGCACACCTCTACAATAGACCTTAATTTCCCCATTTGAGTGAAATTTTGATCTAGACAAGCCTGGACAAGAGCATCACAAAATTAGTAATATTCCGAAGTTTCGTTGCGAAATGTTGTAAAATGCGGATAATATAGCCTTGCGAAGTTTGCCGTTTTTCAGTCATTTTGCATTACAAACGGGAAATTGATAATCAGATGATCAAACTGATTATCAATTTCCCATTTGTAATACAATGACTGAAAAACGGCAAACTTCGCAAGGCTATATTATCCGCATTTTAGAACATTTCGCAACGAAACTTCGGAATATTACTAATTTTTGATGTGATGAAATTTTTGTTTAGGCTTGTCTAGATATATATATATATATATATATATATATATATATATATATATATATATATATATATATATATATATATATATATATACAGTGTTGTAACGAGTCACCTACAGGTCGAGTCACGAGTCGAGTCGAGTCACTCGAAGGTCGAGTCACGAGTCGAGTCATTTCAGTTTTTGATCGAGTCGAGTCAGTGGCTTCACTCGAGTCGAGTCGAGTCAGCGGCTTCACTCGAGTCAAGTCGAGTCACTGATTTAAGTCGAGTCGAGTCAATTTCTAGACTTTACTTGAGCTACCCTAGCTTGCTGTCGGAAATTAGTAATCAAATTTGGGTTTTAAACTAATTACTTTAGTCATTTAAATTAATAACAGTATCTGGGCAGCTATAGGCTGTGCCAATATCACAGTTCCAGTCAACCACGTGAGATGTCTCATCATACCTGCTGATCGAGTGTACGTACATACAACTAGCAAAACTTGCAACTGGAGTCAGAATTAACAAAGAATAGACTTTAATTAACAACACTTTGTAAGTTGATTTGAAATTATATAGCCCTTCATAAATACCAAAAATGAAAATAGCCTGTCAGAATTAGTATAAGTACAAAATATTTTGAGACTTAATTTTAAAAAACTGTGGCACTAGCGTTGTTTCTAAAAACAGAAATGTAATATAGGTATGCCCGTCAGGAATATATTCTATGCAAATCCCATATATTTTCTGATAAAGTTTCAAAGTTCTCATTGTTTACAGGGCTCATTGTTCTTCCCAAGCAATACAATCACAATAATTGTGATGAATTTACTCTGTACAAGTTGTAGATGAGTTGACTCGAGTCATTTACGGCAAAATCAGCAAGTCGAGTCCGAGTCGAGTCATTTGGGGCTGTTGACTCGAGTCGAGTCGAGTCATTTTTCGTATTGGACTCGAGTCGAGTCGAGTCGCTGAAAATAGCGACTCGAGTTGACTCGAGTCAGAGTCAATGACTCGACTCGTTACAACACTGCTTACCAGATGAGGATAAGTTTCCATGTTGATAGATAACTTTGGAATAATATCACAAGTAGAATGGTGAAAACAAGACAGCCAATTCAAGATAAAATCAAGATATTTTTGAAGCCAAAATATGGCAAAGAATAACACGAGTACACGACTTACACGAGGCCAAACTACGCCCGTTCGCAGGTTAGGTGCGCGCACGATGTAAACATTGAACTATAAATAACAAACTATTATTATATTATTAACTATTATTAGTAGTTATTTATAGTTCAATGGATGTAAACAATTGATGTAAGCTAATATTATTGGCTTAATTATACAAGCTCGTCGCTGAATGGCTATGGGTATAAACGTTAATACAAATGTGCTTCGCAGATACAAAAATAAAGATATACACCGGCACTGTATTGATATATGTTCATACCTGGAAGTTTTTTTCATTATAAAAGTGTATTTTCCCAATTTAGAAATTGGGTGGGTGGGTCATGAAATAAAATTGGTAAGATTGGATGGGCTTTGAAATTTTTATCTACATCCTAAGATGGGTCACCAAACTTATTGGCAAAATTTGTGATTTACCTCCAGCCCACCCTAGCAGTTACTTTATGACCAGTCCCTAAGCTCTAAGAATATTTCAGTTAGCAGCTTCTAACAAAAAATGCAATCAGCGTGTAAGTTTTGAAAAGTTGGCCAGTCGTCTAAACTGATTTATTCATCATCCAGGGGATTATTCTTCTAAATTGGCCGGAAGGACGCGAATGGAATTATGTTCCAAAATATTTTTTTTAAAATCCGTCGAAGACCGCATCAACGTAGCCAGCGTGCATTCGCAGACTCCCAAGGGACGTAAGACTCCTGTTGTCTGAGAGTGGCCGCGGGCTAACAACAACGCTGTTTAATTTAAAACGAAAGTCCAAATTATATTTTGGATTTTCTATGTGGAACTAAAGTAGAAAAAATCCCTGAACGGGGGCCTATCTGCGGGTATATGCACGGAATGAAAACAAAAATAAGAGTATTAAATTTAAGTGTTGAACAAAACCACCAAAATAGAATTGTATAATTGAAGTTAAACAATTATTTTAATTTAGAACCTTTGATGTTTTACTCTTAAATTTTGTATTTTTCAATACAAACTAACTGTGAAGTCACAAGATTTTGAAATTTTCACCTAAAATTAGAATATGATCCATGGCTGCTGAATTGCACTCCTGCTGACTGATTAGAATAGAGTCAAGCAGGTGTAAATCTTTAACAATTCTCTACTATGCTAAATAGTTCTATCATGCTGGGTTGTCAGTCGTATTTTCACAATTGCGTAAAACGTGACTGCATTGAAGTAAAACAGGTGTAACTGTTAACAATTCTAAACCCTGAAAAATATTTCTATCACGTTGGGCGGACATTTATTTGTTGAGGCTTTATAAAGTCCGTGAGTTTTATATATTTTTTCATCCGAAGAAAAGAAGAAGACAGTTTCGTTTGAGAAGAAGACGGTATTGCGCCAAAGGCTCATAGTCAAGCTAACATATAGTATTTACAAAGGTAATATTTTAATTCCTGTAATACTAGAAAGACATGCGTGCAGAAACCCTGATCTTGCTAACAAAACCATTATATTTAACGAACATGAAGCTTTTCAAAGTAGTCTAAAAATAATCCTCTAAAAAGATAAATTTTAATTACAAAATTGTCAATTTTTCAAACGTATATATGTTGTAGTATACGTAATATAAGCTTCAATTTAATGTAAAATTCAACCACAAACGTTTCGCAAAAAGTTTTAAAATGTTCTCAAAACTAAACCGCCATTCATCGATAAACTTTGAGTTTTAAATAAAATTATTTCAAATTCTCGGAAGAAAATAACTTTGCTTTCCCCTTTATTTAAAAAAATAATAATAAAATAAAAAAAGGTAATCAATAAAAATACAATGAAATTATATGCTGCCTTTTTCATTGTGCGCAACGATCAGTTTTTAAAGCAATTATAAAGCAAAAAGTAAATCAATATTTAAAACAAACTTACCTTCTTTAACGTCTGCATCTTTGCTCCCAGCGATTTATGGCCTTTAAAAGTCAAGCGAGATCGTAGTGTATTATCAAATTACGTAACTGTCTGAACAGAAATATACTGTAAACTAGCCATACCTTTCGCTGAACATAACTTTGGCCCCTTTGGGCGAATCTTCTTTGTTCGAATCATTATCAATATGTAGAGTGTTATTTTCGAGCTTGTATCTTCATATTTGCATCTTTTATTACGGTATTTCCATTTCCGGTCAGGCTGTGAGCTAATCCCAACCCGGCCAGAAATGCAATTTTAAAACATCAAAACAATGCGACGTTTGTGCTATGACTCTGGAATTTGCAGAAATCGTCCAATCGATACCAAAGGTCAAAATGCACTTTGTTTGTTACTTTATCTTGCACTTCAGCATTTTGAAAACAATGGAGCAAGATGTATATGAGGCAGCCAGAGGCGCCCTCTTTGACATCATGTGTCATTCAGCTATGTGCACATTGTGCCTTATGGTTACATGTAACATATTTGTGTGCATATTTTGATCAGAATAAATAATCTGTGTAGAATATGACAAACATGTCACCCTCACTTCATTCTAATACATTGTGACACACGAATCTCACGAGACTCATAGGCGAAGGAAGTAATTCATATAAACGTATTTTTCGAAAAGGTGTACTGTACAATTTCTCAACAATATCTCTTTCTTCAAAGATCAACCACTACAAAGTACATGTATACATCACTTTAATTTTCAAAAATAACGCGCACATTTTCCCACAAAAGCGCACAGTATATTTACATCATAATAAGCAAAATGAGCTGGTAATCAAGTCGCTAACCTCCAACTACAACCAAACTCTCTTTCCAAGTATTGCAAAATCGTGGCGTTCAATTTCAATTTTCTCACCCTTCCTTTAATCCTATCATACAAATCTATAATATTTGGTTAATAATAAGGCTTTTTACTCCGTAAAATATACATTTCTTCAATTATTTGCCATAGTTTTACTGAATTAGTTACCGTCAGAAACACCCTCTGGTAAATCCGCCATATTGTTTACCCCGTAATGCATCATGGTCTATGCTCACCAAAAAATTATTTCAAAAACTAAATTTTTCAATAAACATTTTGTGCAAATTGCAAACATGATTTTCAACAAAAATTTTTAAGAAAAACAAACACAAAAATAAAAAGTTGAAACAATAAAATAAAAAGTTGAAATACTAAATTAAAAAGTTGAAACACTAAAATAAATAATAAAAAGTTGAAGGACTAAAATAAAAAGTTGAAACACTCTGAAAATAAAAGGTTGAAACACTAAAATAAAAAGTTGAAATACTAAAATAAAAAGTTGAAGCACTAAAATAAAAAATAAAAAGTTAAAGCACTAAAATGAAAAGTTCAAACACTAAAATAAAAAGTTGAAACACTAAAATAAAAAGTTGAAACACTAAAATAAAAAGTTGAAACACTAAAATGAAAAGTTGAAACACTAAAATAAAAAGTTGAAATACTAAAATAAAAAGTGGAAGCACTAAAATAAAAAATAAAATTTAAAGCACTAAAATGAAAAGTTAAAGCACTAAAATGAAAAGTTGAAACACTAAAACAAAAAGTTGAAACACTAAAGTAAAAAGTTGATACACTAAAATAAAAAGTTGAAGCTAAAATAAAAAGTTGAAACACAAAAATAAAAAGTTGAAACACAAAAATAAAAAGTTGAAACACAAAAGTAAAAAGTTGAAACACTAAAATAAAAAGTTCATTTGAGCCTCCTGGGCCTCCATAACCTATATTCTACCTATCAATAGTTAGATACATAACACAAACCATAGACTCCACACATTTCACGACATGGTTTTCTTTCAAGCTAGATCCTGTGAGTATGTACATAATCTAACTGCATATATACAGTACTTATTAAATACTAAGGAATGAACTTACAACACTCGCATAGCCTTAACCACATATGGATGGACAGATATACGAAATTACTATACACAGTGTGAAACAAGGACTAAATTTATAATATCTCACTGCATGGTCTACTTTCCAGACCCTGTGAAGATAGTTTTGAGGAAACCACTTACTCATATGAGATGCAGGAAAATTACACAACACAAAATCACAAGCGACTGTGCAAGTATCACACAACACAAAATCACAAGCGACTGTGCAAGTGTCACAATTTGCAATATCGCAGTATGGTCAAATCCGACCCTGTGATAAATGCGCATCATCAAATCACACCTATCAATTACTAAATAATAACTTCACATACGGTAAATGCATGCTACAATCCTGGCAAAAATTATGTGGACACCTAACGTTTGTAAGGTTAATATTAACATTGAGACGTTCTTTCATGAAATTTGTCGCCCCCTGCCCCCTATTCAATGTTGTTTCTCGCATTCAAATTTTAAAAGTTTCATTTACCAACATTGAATTGGGGGTAGGAGGGGGAGAAATTTTCTGGCGGATTAATAATGTAGAAATAGATCTATTTTTGTTTGACGCACTCGCTGTCCACGATAATTTTTGCCTGGATTGTCTGAAATTATCACATATTTCCAACCGTTCGATTTCATGAATTTAAGGCTCGATCCAATGATAAAATAGGCATGTTTGTTTAGCAAAAGGAGCAAACAATTAGTAAATCAGGTTATATTTAGTTTTTTTTCTTTCCGATCTATGTTAAGTGTCACCTATCACATTACATGTCAAGTGGCCTTTTACGTGTTATCGGGATTAATTATACAATTACAACTTAGTCTGCAACTCTAAAAAGAAATATATTCGTATAACAAAGTATTGAACATTGTGGAGAACGACGATGTCTTATAGTACTTAGTCAGACAGTGCAAAATGTTCAGCCAAAAAATGCGAGGTTTGTTTACCTCATAACTTAGAGCTAAACAGATCTATCTTTAGTTCCTGAGCGTGAATCATTTGCATTATTGGTAATACATGCATTTCATAATGCAGATCCTTTGTTAGCCTGCAACATTTTGCAATGAGTTTGCAGCATGGAGCATCATATTCCCGTGTATTCATACAATATAACTGTATAAAACAGTACAAATGTGTGTGTAATGTTATTTGGAAAGTTTAGTAAATTGATACGGTACACGGCTGTGCAGCGTAACCAAATTCACACTAAATATAACAGACTATAGGGTTATTTTAGTGTATAAGCATCCGAAGCGCTCACTATTTTCAGATCTTTTATAACAAACGCAGCCCAACAGCGACTGTAGGGCGCCCGACTGTAGGGCGCAGTGACGTCACACGGTACACGGCTGTGTAGCGTAGAGTAAAGAATACATAGCTTAAATATTTTAATCACCACGCTACACAGCCGTGTACCGTGTGACGTCACTGTTAGATTAAAGGCGCTCTACAGTCGCCGTTGGGCTGCGTTTGTTATAAAAAATCTGAAAATAGTGAGCGCTTCGTATGCGTATACACTAAATGAGCTCTATAGTCTGATATATTTAGTGAGAATTTGGTTCCGCACTTAAAGTACTTTTGTTGAAAACTCGTCTTACTGCGTCTTCATAATTAGTCCAGCAAAGCGTATATCATGCCCAAAAGCCGCTCACCTACAAAATTATAAATATGCTTTAAAAAAACAATTAAACCAGTTTAAACAATCTGTTTGTTACCCTAAAGCAATGGCAGCATAAAAAAATTATAGTTAAAGGCTTGCTTTGGGTGACAATTATCGATATTTTTTTTAGGTCATTTTCAGACAATCCTGGCAAAAATTATGTGGACACCTAACGTTTGTAAGGTTAATATTAACATTGAGACGTTCTTTCATGAAATTTGTCGCCCCCTGCCCCCTATTCAATGTTGTTTCTCGCATTCAAATTTTAAAAGTTTCATTTACCAACATTGAATTGGGGGTAGGAGGGGGAGAAATTTTCTGGCGGATTAATAATGTAGAAATAGATCTATTTTTGTTTGACGCACTCGCTGTCCACGATAATTTTTGCCTGGATTGTAGCTTCAATCACGATATTTCTACAATGGATTGACATATATAAGACATAATACAGCGCACCGGTATACACGTGCACCTCTTATACGGTGTTTCACAGCATGGTCTACTTTCAAGACCCCGTTGAAAATATAAGAAATCCATTAGATATATAATGAACATAAATAAACCATATGTCCAAGACGTATGTAGAGATCCTATTAACTATCCAAAATTAAAATATACGAACTACACAGTACGTTAATAAGAAAGACCAAGTTTACAATATCTCACTGCATGGCCTACTTTCTAGACCATGTGAAGATATATTTAAGAAAACCATTCACTCAAATGAGATAAAGGAAAACTACACAACACAAAATCACAAGGGACTGTGCTAATCTTATTACCAATTCCTAATTTGCAATATCGCGGTATGGTCAAATCCGACCCTGTGATAAATGCACGTCATCACATCACACCTATCAAATACTAAGTAATAACTTTATATACAGTAAATGATAACTTCAATTACGATATTTCTACAATGGATTCACATATAAAGACATAATACAGCGCACTGTTATACACGTGCACCTCTTATACGGGGTTTCACGGCATGGTCTGCTTTCAAGACCCCGTTGAAAATATAAGAAATCCATTAGATATATAATGAATATAAGTAAACCACAGATCCAAGACGCACGTAAAGGTCCTATTACCTATTCCAAAATTAAAATAAAGAGTCCCAAGTGGTCCACCTAAAAGCATTTGGTTGCGAAATATCAGGAGGGACAACCCGCGCAAGTTGAACAACTCATTTGAATGTAGTGTTCACTTAATTTACACCTGATTGCTTTATTTCCGCTACAGAAATATGTGGTAGAAAAAAGCCGAAAATGTTAAAACCAACAGCAATTCCAACACTGTTTGAATAATACACGAAGAAGAAACTCCCTCCACGCGCGTCTAGTTCAAGGCAAATTCCTGAAAGAGAGGCCGTCAATTTAATGTTTGTTACGAGGCTTTATAATTTAGGTAGTGAATCGTTATAACTTTTCTAATTATTGTCACTAATGTTAATATTGGAATAGTTCTGCTTCAAAGTTCTCTTCTTTCTTCAGCCTTTCTTTGTACATTTGTTTCGTTTTGAGCTTTCTACAACTTTTCACACATGATTTTTACTTCGTTGAGTCCACTCGATAGTCCACTGAGAGTCTACTACTCGACTATCGTCCACTGAGAGTCTACTGACGAATTTCGGTTGTGCACACCCTTTTATACTAACGGTTGAAGGGATCTATGCAGTGGCGTAACTACTATGGGCTCAGACCGGGAGAACCCGGGGGCCCCCAACCCCAATGGGCCAAATGGGGCCCCCCAGACTCAGGCTGTAGAGCAAATACATTGGCCAGGGCCTCCGATATGTTACAATGTCGTTTTCTGACCATCAGAATTCTGTAAAATCTCTCCCCAAAGTCTGGGAAATGGCATTTCAGAGAGTCTAGATTCAAAAATTTTCCGGAAAACTCGTGCATATACGGCGCTCAACTCGTGCATTCGGCATTTCTACTATGGGGGGGGGAACTTCGAAAATTTTGAACCGGGGGCCCCGTGATATAACGTTACGCCACTCGACCTATGTACACGTGATCTAGTAAGTGGTGTGATTTGTATCCAGCCAATGAACGTTGAGTTATAAAAGTGTGAGATGGCGTTGCTAGCTCGTTCCAGCTCTCACATTCTGTTTATTTAAGGCGTTGTCGCACTGGTCGAGTCGATTCGCTGTTCAATCGATCAATGTTAAAATATGTCCACAACTTAAAATACTTATCAAAATATCATAATAAAATCTTCAACGTATACCTATGTGAACCTTACTTTACCTACTAAACTAAATTCAGTTAACTGTGAAAGGGCATTTAGCAAGTTGAAACAAATAAAAACTAGATTAAAACCAAGTTAGCGAATGATAAGTTGGAAGCTGTAATGCTAATGACAAGCGAGAAAGACTTGCTTGATAACATTACTGTACATGACATATACTGAAATTCGTGATCTAAACAAGCGCTTGGATGAGTTTGAAAAGACTCTGTCCTTCTTTTCCGAACAGTATGACCAGTTAATAAAGATTACACAGACAACTAAGAAACAAATGCAGCAAATTGAAAGCAAAATCGAAGACCAGAGTAAAACAATAAACGTATTAAAGAACAACGACTATGATAATATGGCCGCCATTGACGAAATTCAACAATACCAAAGGCGTGATTGTCTGGAAATTACAGGTATACCTACATTACCCAACGACAAGCCGAAAAATATTGTTATGGAACTTGGAACAACCTTAGGCGTTTTACTGAACGAAAATGACATATCTACGGCGCATATTAGACTTCCCCCTACGAGAAAAATTCAAGACCGCATTATTGTCAAGTTCGTACGCCGCGACATACGAGAAGAAATTTATAAGAAGAGGAAAGTTTTAAATGGAAAACTGACAGATTGCCTTGCCGCAGAAATAGGCAAGAGTATCTCTCAACCCACAAAAATATTCATGAATCTTTGACGGCTTACAGAAAGCGTTACAGAATTCAATGAATCTTTGACGGCTTACAGAAAGCGTTTCTTTGGAAAAATCCACGACTATCGTAGACAGCATAACTATAAATTTATATGGACTGCAAACGGGAAAATTCTCCTTCGCCATACAGAATCGTCGCCAGTTAACAGCTTTACAACAGAAGAAGAGTTTCAGAGGTTTACTTCTAAGGACTAAACAATAATTCGTGATTATTTTTAGACACAAACTGTATGTGTAGCGATGGATGAACAAGACTGTGAGTTATCTAATTTACCATTTAATTACCTATCAGATACTGAATTTAATGCCCTCACTGGTAATTGGCACGTTGTCTTTAGCAGTGATTCTGATATATATAATGTCCTACAAAATCCAGACAAATGTGATGAAAATAATTCAGACCTTATGTTAAATACCCCTAATTCAAATTATTACTCTATGACTAAACTTAATCAGCTTTTAAATAAGTCACGTCATGATAGTATATCATTATTTCACTTTAATGTTAGAAGTCTCCCTAAAAACGTATCTATATATTGAATGATTTCCTCTACACTCTTGATAGCAGGCCTGATATCCTAGCTATAAGGGAAACTAAATTAAACCATAATAATGTGGTTAATATTGATCTACTTAATTATAATTTCTTTCATACTGACTCACCAACCATGGCTGGTGGTGCCGGGTTATATATAAACGAAGATTTGCAATGTATACATAGACCTGAGATAAAATTTTCAATGCCGCTTGTTGAATCATGCTGGTCTGAGATTGCCGCTGGCAGAAATAGATCTACTATTATGGTTGGATGTATTTATCAACATCCGTCAGCTAATCTTCAAGAGTTTACTTCTGATTGAATTAAAAAGCATAATTAAGCAATTAAAGAATAATAAACATGAAGTGTTGATATTGGGGGACATGAATGTGGATTTCCTTAAATACAGCATACATGCTCATACGGAAGAATATTTAGATATGCTTTACTCAGATAATTTTATTCCTATTATAATCAAACCTACTCGTATCACTGAACACTCCTCTACATTAATCGACCATATTTGCACTAATGCATCGACTCAAAACATTGTCTCTGGTATTGCTCTGGTAGACATATCTGATCACCTACCTACCTTTTCTCTGTATAACACATCAGTTAGTAGAATTAAAAAGACTATTTACCTAAGAGACTACAATCAATTTAATAAGACAAAAATATGTAAATGATTTAAATACAGTAAATTGGTCTGAAATATTTAACAACAATCAAAACTTGCATGAAATGACTAATGAATGTATTAACACCATTACTCAAATAATCAAGAGACATGCACCAACTAAACAAGCCTCGCGTAACAGGATGAAACAATTATCAAAACCTTGGCTTTCAAAAGGTCTCATTAAATCTATTAAAGTAAAACAAAAGCTTTACCGCTCACACTTTTTAAGTACAGATCCATTGAGAGTGTCTATATATAAATCCTATTCCAATGTATTGAATAAATAATAAATTATAATCAGCAGTTCCATCAATGTAAAAACAATCTAAAAAGCACTTGGAAATTGATAGGTACATTGATTAATAGGAAAAATAAAGGTCATACTTGTCCAACTAGAATTGTTAGAAATGAAAAAACATATATTAATCAGTTCGACATTGCTGAGCAACTTAATCAGCATTTTGTAAATGTGGGTCCCAAATTGGCTAATTCAATCCCAAATTCTAATGATGACCCACCAAATACGTAACTAACTCACCAATTTCAAGTTTTTGCATGTCACCTGTCTCTGAGGAATACGTTTGTCGACTTTTCTCGGAACTAAATGTGAATAAATCTTCTCCAGATATTCCTAACAAAATGATAAAGCTGGCTAGTAGTGCTCTATCAGTGCCTTTTGCTCATATTTTTAACCAATCTATTTCTACTGGAATTTTTCCCAATGCTTTCAAAATATCTGGAGTAACGCCAGTTATAAGAGTGGGATAACGACAGACCCAAATAATTATAGGCCAATAGCTTTGCTATCACCCTTTAGTAAAACGCTTGAGCGAATTGTATATGACCAGCTTATGACTTTTTTAGAGAAATATAACATACTCAACAAGTATCAGTTCGGCTTTAGGAAAGGACACTCAACGGAACAAGCTATTTTAGAAATAACTGAGAACCTGAAAACTTCCATTGATAATAATCTTATTACATGCGGGGTTTTCATTGACTTTTCTAAAGCTTTCGATACGGTCAACCATGAAATATTATTAGCTAAATTATTTAAATATGGAATACGTGGTCATTCACTTGAATGGTTTAACAGCTACTTAACAAATAGACTTCAATTTGTACAAATAGATAACGTACAATCTGGTACTTTAACAACGACATGTGGAGTTCCTCAAGAATCTACATTGGGGCCTTTATTATTTTTAATTTACATTAATGATATAGTTAATGGTTCATCAATACTTTCTTTTCGTCTATTTGCTGATGATACTAACATATTTTATGTAAATAAAGACCCCACTGAACTTGAAATAGTAATGAATCGCGAGCTAAAAAAATTCTATGACTACTGTGCTCTCAATAAATTATCTATTAATATGAATTAACAAGACCAATTTTATGGTGATAACTTCAAGTATAACAAAAAGCACATTAATATCAACATTCCTAATATCGAACGCAAAAACTGTATTAAGTATCTTGGTATATTTCTCGATGAACATCTCAATTGGAAAAGCCAAATTGCTCATGTTAATACTAAACTACCCAAAAATATTGGCATTTTTTATAAATTACGTCATTTATCTAACATTTACATATTAAAGCAACTTTACTATAACCTTATTTACGCTTATTTAACTTATGATGTTATGAGCTGGGGTAGCGCGTACACAACCAATTTAACCAAGATTCGTACTAAACAAAATAAATGTATACGTAGTATTTTCTTCGCAAATCATATGGAGTCAGCAACTACTTACTATAAACTTCTTGGAATACTCAATTTGACAATATTGTGAAATTTAAAATTGCTACATTTGCAAAAAAAAACTGTCAAGTGATTCATCGAAATTTCCATACATATTTCATGATTACCAAATACCAATATCTGATATTCACAGCTATAATACTAGACTGTCTGCCAGTGGTAATTTCTATCGGCCAAAAGTAAGAACTAATTATGGTCAATCCACCATCAAATTTATTATCTCGGAGCTGTGGAATTGTATTCCACCTTATTTAAAACATTTCAATATTGAAGCCTTTAAAATACAGTTCAAACAGTCCCTCCTATCCTGCCTGATATAGTCTTAACCAACCTGTCAAATTATGAATTAAAAGCTAAATATTGATATGTTTACTTTGCCATAACGATCTTCTACTTTCTATTATATTCCATGTAAAATTATTAACATGCAGTAGCCAACTCGAAAGCTCACGCTACTTTGGCTACTGTGCACATCCAATCTAAGTTTATAATAACATCATTATGTAATAATCCTTAAGTTCTATAATCTCAACAGATAACTTGTAAGGTGAAAATGTTCTAGAGTGTGTATTATATAATTTTCATACCCAGCGACCTTCGAATTACTAGATCGAAATGGGTATGGAAATTATATAATACACACTCTAGAACATTTTCACCTTAACATATTACGGAGTGTACAATTACACAACTTAACATATATATATATATAGCCTATATATATATATATATATATATATATATATATATATATATATATATATATATATATATATATATATATATATATATATATATATATGCTCGGCGTGGCTTAACACGGGCATATTACCAAATGCCTAATAACTGAGTCCATACATGTAGTACGTGTTAAATGACTAATTATATATGTTAACATTACATAAGAAGTTTGTGATGTTACTCTGAGCATAGAATAAGAAATAAATAGTAATTAATTACTTTTTGAAGGTAACGAGTAAACGTCTTAAAGTAATGTACGTTACTTTTCAATTTTACTTCAATCTCTCACAACATTCATTGCATATAATCTAAGAAGTAGTAAAACGTTTTTCTAGTCCTACCTGCCTAAGGTTGTCTTAAGAACTAGTGGAACGAATACGATGTCGTTATTTATATCATGTTTACAAAATTGAAACATTTTTAAAATGAGCCTGCAATGTGTGAAATGTGCGGTCGAGCTTTCACCATTACTTCATGTATTGATAGGGTTAATCACGGGGGTTATGATTTTACTCGAAAGAAGCGGTAAGCATGATTTAATCATGATTTAATCATTAAATATGGATGAATTTAGTATGTCACTATGTGTAGAAGTAAAATGAAAAGAAATTTTGAAAGTAATTAGTAATTAATTACTTTTTCTAGTAAAGTAATTTGTAATCTAATCAATTACTTTTTAGGAAAAGTAATTGTAATTTCTACTCATTACTTTGATTCAGTAATCTTTACAACACTGGTTGTTTATTTCGATTATCGAGGTTTATGTCAAATCTTATCTGGACAGGTTTTGGATTGCATCAAATTTTATTTAAAAAAGTATAAATTTCAAAGTCGCGAGCAATTAATCAAATTTATTTCCTGTGGGAAGTTGTCTGTCTGTGCCTGACATGTTGAACTACAAATACAAATAATATCAGAAAATGATATTATTTATTTATGTAATTAAAATATCATGATTATGAATTAATATTCATTCCTATTACTACAATATTACTTCGAAGACATCGAATTTTTCAAATAAATAAACCAAACTATCATATGTTAATATACTGTACTTTATACTTTGTAAGTAAACAACATGTGTTAATACGTTTAAATTTCGCATTTAGCAATTCTTAAACAGCTCATACCCAACAGAAATGTATTCACTAACCTTCAAATTACAACCAGCGGCCGTGGTTTGTAATTTGAATAGTTCGTTTGCGAAAAATAGTCGGATAATATTTATTGCGAAAAATAGTCGGATAATAGTAGAATAATATTTATTCAGCCAAATGGCCATTCTGCAATACGAATCTCTAACAAATTGACTGGCTTTACTGGCTGCGTGTAATTAGAGCGGGCAATTTCTTGTATGCGCGAGGCGACATGCGCGGCTTCAAAAACCTCAAAGGTTCAGACTCAGGTTGCCCTTCTATTCATTTCTTATTCTATGCTCTGAGTGTGTATCCACACCGGGCAAGCTTGAAACATATGCCTGGCCACGGTGGGAATCGAACGCCAAGAACGTACTAGCCCAATGCTCTGCCAACTGAGCTACGCGGTCAGGTCGGTTCGAGTATGTGATATTTCATAACCGAGTCCAGTTCCATCGATATCAATGTAATTAATAATTATGATTTGCTGTGTTGGTGTTGTGTACTCAGGTGAATATGATGTTTGTGATGCTACTCTGAGTGTGTATCCACACCGGGAATGCCTAGCCACGGTGGGAATCGAACCTACGACCTTTGGAATACTAGTCCAATGCTCTGCCAACTGAGCTACGCGGTCAGGTCGGTTCGAGCTCAGTTGGCAGCGCATTGGGCTAGTATTCCGAAGGTCGTAGGTTCGATTCCGCCACTCGATAAGCTATTTCTATTCTGTCATCAATGTGGAAACATTATTACGAATAAAACAGATCATTGTGAAGGAAGTATGGTGACAATCAAAACCGTATACCTATGTAGACATTCAATGCAAATACATGGCAATCACAGCCTTTGACAAATGGAGCAGCGGCAGGTAACTTGTTAATTCTTGCAGCCATCCTGTTTAGTGGTAATATTTACCAACATATACAGTATACGACTTTGCAAAATTTCTTAACATGCAGATTATGAGCTCCTCTAGTTACTGCAAAATCCAAAAAAATTATTTACTCCCAGTGGTTGATAGTGGATAGAAATCAAGTCAACGTAAATTATTAAAGAATTAAAATTAGGCTAAAGATGTTGATATATGTGGTGATGGTCGGTATGACAGCCCTGGTCACTCAGCAAAATACGGCACGTACATTATTATGGGCGAAAGTACCAAGAAAGTTATTGAATTTAGTGTTTTTCAAGTGACTGAAGCCACTTCATCCAACGCAATAGAGTATGAAGGATGCAAAAGAACATTAAATTCTCATATTAAGAAGAAAGTTCCCATTCTGATCAATGCCTTACCACTGATAGGCATACCACAATTACAGCCAAGATGAAGAGTGTCTACCCCAACATCAAACACCAATATGATGTCTGGCATTTGTCAAAATGGGTAACAAAGAAATTATTCAAAACGGGGGGAAAAAGTCATTCGAAGAGCTGAAGCCATGGATCCAGGCAATATCCAATCATTTATGGTAGTGTGCTGCAACCTGCGGTGGGGATCCCAACATGCTCATGGAGAAGTGGGTACCTCTTCTCTACCATATTGTTGACAAGCATCGATGGAGTGGTTGTAACTATGTAAGAAGTGTGGCCATCCTACGATGTCAAGAAGAGAAAGGAAATGATTAAATGGTTAAAAGCTGGTTCTCCTTCTCATGTGGCACTAGAAGAAGTTGTTACTAACAAGAAGTAGTTGAATGAATTAGAAAAGCTAACCGAGTTCCACCATACTGGCGAATTAGAGCAATACCATTCACCTTTGCTAAAGTATGCTCCAAAACGTGAACATTTTAGTTACAATGGAATGGTGACTCACACACAACTTGCCATGCTGGATCACAACTCAAATGTGCATAGGAACCAAGCAGTAATACAAAAGGGAGAAAAGAAAGGGGAAAAACGCTTCAATGTAATAGATAGATAGATTTTATTTTGACACGCTATCTACGTCAATTAAAAATATTGATTTCCACGAAGGGCGTGTGTTCAAAAGTTATCATGTATAAGTGTTGTTATGACTCTTATGGAATCAAATAAAAGAAAATAGAAATAATCTAACTGTTCCAATTGACAAAATTGACAATATAGACAACTAACAAAACATATAGATAACTATTTACTATAAAGGATTTATATATGTATGTATAAATATATTATTTAGTAACATGAGCAGCAATTTTTCTTTCAAATAGAGACTGGAACCTAATTCCTCTGATTTCTTTAGGCACTGAGTTCCATATTTTGTCCCATTAAACATAAACCCTTTTTCATGCTATTTGTGCGGGGCCGTGGCAAAACGAGTGTTGTTTCATTGTCACGGAGATATTCTCATTCTTGTAGGTAAAAAGGTCTGTTAGGCTTTTTGACCCAGACATATTCAAAATTTTGAACATTAATTTTGCTTTAGCTTTAGTTCTTTGTACTTTTAGTGTTTCCCATCCTAACGAATTTAATGCAATTTGGGCATTAACTTCATTGCCCATGTCCATAATAATTCGAGCGCATCTATTTTGAAGCTTTTGTAATCGTTGTGATTGAGTTTCACCAAAAATGTCCCACACTTCGCAACAATAAGTAAAGTATGGTTGTACAATTGCATTAAATATAGAAACAAGTGCATCACGGTCAACAAGTTCTTTTAGTTTTCTAATAACAGAAATGGCTGATGTGATTTCTTTACAGATACTTTCAGTGTTACTTTTCCAAGAGAGATGCTGATCAACTATTACTCCTAGTGTCTTGCATTCCTTCACTTGTTTAATTGGTCTGTTTTCAATCATTATGTTTAAATTTGAATCTGAAACAGTATGCACTAGAGATCTTGATCCAATGAGCATAAATTCAGTTTTGGAAATGTTTAGGCTCAGTTTGTTCGCGTTTAACCACATTCTGAGGTTTTCCAAATCAGAGTTCACTGCATTTTCAACATCATTAATTGTACCACCGGAAGCAGTGAGGTTTGTGTCATCTGCAAAGAGTTTTGGCTTTATCCTATTTAGGCATTCAGATAAATCATTTATGTATATTAGGAAAAATAAAGGACCTAAAATGGAGCCTTGAGGAACACCACATTTAACTTTGTGTTCAGACAAGACAACACCATTTACTTGGCATTTTTGGGTGCGATCAGTAAGATATGATCTCAACAACAAATGTGCCTTATCCTTAATAACGTAAATTTGCATTTTCTCAAGTAGAATTTCGTGATCTACAGTGTCAAATGCTTTTTTAGATCTATAAAAGCTACTAAGTTAAACATTTTTCGATCCATGTTAACAAACCAACTATTTGTTGAATCTAAAAGGGACGTAGCGGTAGAGTGAAACTTTCGAAAGCCAAATTGGTTATCAGAGAGAATTTCGTTTTTAGTTAAATAATCATACAGCTGGTCATACTTTAATCTTTCCATGATTTTGCTTATGACTGGTAGTATCGATATTGGCCTGTAATTACCAGGAATATTACGATGACCACTTTTATAAAGAGGTAAAACTCTAGCTACTTTCCATTCATCTGGAAAGCTGCAAAGAGTAATACTTTGATTAAAAATATATGCAAGTGTAGCAGAGATAACTGGTGATGCTAATTTAAGAATTTTACTGGAAATTTTGTCAACACCACATGCTTTTTTACAAGACAGCCCTCTTAAAAGATCAAAAATTTTGTTTACCGCAATTAGTGTAAATGCAGTGAACTCGGATTCAGAACTTTTAGTATAATTTTGAAAGTCACAGCTAGATTCATCCAACTTGCTTAATACAAATATTAATAGTCAAACTATGATCAAACTATTAATAGTCTTCCAAGCTTGCTTTGGATTGCACTTTTGGTTAGCAATCTTTTTAGAAAAATAGTCTGTTTTAGCTTTCCTTAATTCGGTATTTGTTTGATTTCTGGCTTTTTTATAAATGAGCCAATCAGATTCTTGTTTAGTAATAATTGCTTTTATTTTCAATTTATCTCTTTCGGTTATGAGCATTTTAATTTTGCTTGTAATCCAAGGGACACTTTTTGATTTTATCTCCACATCTCCCACATCTCCCACATAGTATTTGGATTATCTGGAAAATAATAAATATGATCCCAAGGTTGATTTTGCAAATCCTTAAGAAATTTTAGATCATTGAATTTCTTCATGTTTCTAATTTCAACAATATTTACATGACGTTTTACTTAAAAAATTTATTTTCCTTATTGCGAAAATCATGCTGTGATCACTAATTCCAGTATGTATTACTCCAGAACCATGGTAATTTTCTCTGCCCAAAGCAAAGAAAAACCTGGGTGGCAAAACCAGTCAAGGAGTCTAAGTCATACGATTATACGAATTTATAAATTCAATGATGAAAGATGTTCTTTTGGTTAAGGAAGGGGGAAAATGAAATATAAGCCAGTCATACAAGCAAAATGCATTATTATAGCTCCGATTCCTAAACCACCTAAACAAGAAATAATTGACTGACACAAAACAAGAATGAAATATGACCAATAGACTGTGGCGCACATTAGTGAACATGAAGTACTCACAAATTTGGTGACAATGATATCGTATTGATAAATGATTGCCAAATAACATTATTAACTATGAAATAAGTACCTTACCTTACTCGTCTGGAAAACAAAAACCCAACAAACACAAAGTCATCCTCTTGGCCGTGTGGAGGAAAATGGGCCCTGATACAACTCACGGCACAAGATGGCAAAACTACACGAATGTCTTTTCCGATGAAAATCTCCACCTAACTAAAATCTATCTCCTACAATCCTACAAACTACAATCTATCTCCAGAAGACTAAAGAAGCAAGGGCAATCAAAATCAATGATAATCACGACTTGGAGACCTTAATGAATGAACAGGGACGAAGGGACTAATCCTTTCAATTGAACAGCTAAGTGGAATTTTTATAATTTACCGTCATGGCAAACATGAGTCTAAAGATCGAAGCGACCAAAGTGATATTTGATCAGTTGATTGTGTGAAGTTGAACTGAACACATCAACATGCCGAGAGGTACACTTGTTGTAGACAAAAAACTACTGAGAGACCATTTCTTGAGACAACAACGTGGCGGAAACATCGCTGGGTTTCGTGGAGTACGTTTTCAAAGAGGTTATGGGATCGGAGGCATTTTCAAGAGCCTTGCGAGATATGCTATCCCTCTATTCAAACAAGGTGCTAAAGTTGTTGGCAAAAGAGTATTACAAGCAGCCACAGAAGTTGGTCAGGATGTACTCCAAGTGAAAAATGTTAGAGAATCTGTAAAGACTCACGGAGGTGACGTTGTTAAAGACTTTGCTGAACAAGGAGCAGAAGCCCTACTACACCAAGCACTCAAGCAGGGCGCGGAAGTAAGAGAAAGCAAGGCAAACGCAGTAATTTATCAACCACAAAGAGGTTAAAACTGGAAGCGCCAAGACTTACCAAATGGATTACGGAAGATGAAAGCAGCTACGATGATGAAAGCAGTTATGATGATGAATCTGATAGCGAAACGTCTCAAACAAGTGACGATATATATTAGAAGCATAACTTTGTAAAACGTTTTGAAGAAATAAATGTATTTTAAAACTGAAATATTGTGCAAACTTTACCTACAAAGCCCGCCCGCGCGACCCGCCCGCCTGATTAGTGTACAAATATGTTGTACTTTAATATATGCATACATCCAAGCATCGCTAATGACTGGTAACACATAGCAACGTATATAACAACCGCATATTTGATAAAAAACATATTTATTTTTATGGCAAAATATATTACAACTGTTCTAAAAGTTTTTTCTCCATGAGTTCTTGATAAGCCTTCTTATGATCTGCCTCAAAACTTCTAAATCGTTCACCCGTCGCCTTCACATAATACATGTAACTAGGTGGGTACGGAAAAAACGTTTCATCTACTGACTGGAACGGGTCTTCTAATCTCCAATGAAACAAATAGTTCAGTATACACTGTAGTTCGTGGTTCTCAGTGTTCTGATATAGTTCCATCAATGAATCGACAAACGTTGAATCTGGATCCTTTTCCATTGTTGTAAATGTTCGAGTACATCTCTGTCAACCGCCAGTTTTAGTACCCTCATTGCCTCAGCGAATTCATTCCAAACCATACGCTTACCATTCACTCGTTCAATCGCTTGTAAACTATACATTTGCCATCGTTCGTTTTCGTTCATCATGAGGGAGTCATGTTGTCTTTGACTAGGATGACAGACTTGACAACCATTACAGGATTCCACACAAAATCTTTCCACTTCTTTTGCGACTGAATTCGCATATATTCCTTCCAATAAATTGTAAGACGTGATTTTACCATGCAGACACGCCATACCTGATGTAGAATTAAGCGTTGTCAAATGCAGAACTATGCTTATTACAAGACGCTTGTCGATTTTATACAGACACTTGTATAAAAGTTCATAGTAAGCCAATTTTAAGCCCTCTATTGTATCACACACGTGGAGAGACGCTAAAAAATGCTTAGTCAGCAAGTTTTGTCCGTCCTTGTTTAAACTTGCCCGCATGACGTCATTGCATATAATTATGACGTATACCAATGATGAGTGACGTCACTACACACCCTTATTTGTATGAATATTAATTATAAATGAGGTGGTGGACATCCACCACCTCAAACTCCACTCCCTCACACCACCTCACTCCTCCTCCTCACCCCTCCTCCTCACTCCTCCTCCTCACTCGTCCTCCTCATTTCTCCTCACTCCTCCTCCTCATTTCTCCTTCACTCCTCCTCCTCATTTCTCCTCACTCCTCCTCCTCATTTCTCCTCACTCCTCCTCCTCCTCATTTCTCCTTCACTCCTCCTCCTCATTTCTCCTCACTCCTCCTCCTCACTCCTCCTCCTCCTCAAAACTCCGGCCCAATCGGCCCCTATATTACTACTCTCATCTACGAACAGTACGAAGGCGGATTGCATGTTAAATCATCTTGCCGTCGACGACGGTAAATTGAAATGGTATGGTACGTTCGCTAGAAGAACTGAAAACATTTTGCGAACAATTGATCGGCTTAAGGCGGTTTTCCAGTCCTCGCACGAAGCTTCTCGCAGCTCGCTGCGACTGCATGCATGAGCACTTTCATCCAATCACAATGCAAAACAGTTAATTTTGAATTAGATGCAAGCACTCGCAGCGAGCTGCGATGAGCTTCATGCGAGGACTGGAAAACCGCCTTTACGTGGCAGATGGTCATCACCAAGTGGATCTGGGAAAACAATTGATTTATATGAATCTGAACAGAAATTTAGCACCACATGGTACTCAAGCAAGCAGTGTTACGTTCGTTAGTGCTTCAAGGTGATTCTCAGACTACGGAAATAGTAAGGAATAAACTAAACTAATCGCAAACAATAAACACGACGAAAATAGCATGTACGTTGAAGTATCTCAGCAACCGGGATCGTTGCAGTCGCAGAATGCTAGTGACTTGCTGCCAACAAGTTTAGTAAGTGAAAGCCCCCTAGACTAAGCAACCGGGCCTAAACCATACCTGGATGAGTCGGAACTCAGCCTAAGGAGAAAAGATATTGCGAAAACAGTTGTGACAAGTGATATAAGCGATAATGTGGTTGCTCAAGCAAGTGAAGGATCTATAGTGAAACTATGTAATTATATGTGTAAACAGAGAACTTGCTGCTGAGTTTGAAGGTATGAAGTTGGATTTAACAATACTACAAGCGCAAAGAGGCTGTGAGGGCCCTATTTCTGGTAATCGACCGAAGTCTGCAATTGAATCGCTGCAGGAAAAATATTAAGAAATTGTAAACATCATTGAAGTTCAAGCTGAAGTCACTAGTGAGCTTAAACAAGAAAATTTGTTATTTAAATCGGGTTTGAGTAGTTGGAAATTTTATTCAATCTACTTTAAATCCTCCATGTATTTATTTGTGACAAATCGAACAATAGCTAAGTGTACCTGCGAATGTAAATAAGGAACTACCAACAAACACGTTAAAAGAGAGCATTTTGCAAAATTCCAAAGCGCCCGCCGTTGCATCGAACAATAGGCACGATGAGGTAAATAGTTATTCAGTGTTGTGCTTACGAATTTAAATAAACAATCATCACCAAACCATTAAAAGAGAACAGTTTAATTGCACAAAATCTCAAAGCGCTCGCCACAATAGCTATGATGAAGCAAAGAATTATTTATTGAATTCCCCTAATAAATTAAACAATGAATCAACACCAAAGTCAGAATTTACTCAAAACCACAAAGCACTTGTCCCGAATCAAAACAATTGTCACAATGGAGCAAATAATTATTCAATTAGTGTGCCTATAAATTTAAAACCAAGAATTAAAAACCACAAAAACCCCCACACAAACCCACAAAAAAACACACAAACCTACCAAACCAAGGTAACATTCTATCTATTACAGCGTATAATGATTGCATTCGTACTGATCGCCTACCGGACCCGAAGGTGAAAATAACGCATCAGGGTAACCTTAACCAACCTAAAAATAATAGTGCGTGCCCTTTCATATTACACCAGGGATAGTGGGCGTAAGTGTAACTTCTCCCATTCAAATTCAGGAATTGGTTCTAAACGTCGTCAAATTTCTCATACATCCAAAAGTGCAATACCTTGCCCGTTCTTGAGAAGGAAAGGCTCTTGTATAAAAGATCCAAATGTGGTTTTTCACATGGCAAAAGAATCGTCCGCCCGTTTATGACCCAGCCCCCACATATCAGTTATCCAACACATCTCCAAAGTCCATCTAATTTTTTAGACAAGTTCCAGGAAGTTATGACGTCAATGAACCAGCTCCAAATATGTCTACAGAGAATCTAGGGCACACGTTATGCTCAACCAATGATCAACCAACAGATGTTTCGTACGCAATTTCTACCCGTATTTGAGGACAAATCCCCCAAACAAGGTTCATATGCGGCCCACCCGAAGCCATTAATGGAAATCACATGCCAATCCCCATCCCCCCCATTCCCCCCATCACCTTTAAGACAGGAGTCAATCCTCTAAGAAATACTGTTCATCATAGAGCACTAAGGAAGGTCCCTTATCGTAAATCATACAACATATACCAACTGTCCTATCACTCTATCATCAAATGTTAGGGGAATCGCAAAGAAAGTTGAGAAGATTCAACAAGTTGCTGAACTTAATAATGTCAATGCAACTCCAAATGTGCCAGATTCCTCAGTCGATACACTCTATTTCGGAAAGATCGAGTGAATACAACGTTTGTATCGTACTATGTGTTCGTTCTGTAGTCTTAGTGTTGTTGTTTTTATTGTCATTTTTGCCGTGGCGTTGTTGTTGTTAATAGCATATAACAACATCATTCTAATTACCGCCTAATACATGTGTCATACAGTGATTATGAAGTCTTTCTTGTAAATAACTATAAATCTTATATTATCTAGTTTTTCAGTATATAAGTATAACTCCTCCTAGTGTAGTTTAATACTGTTTTAGGAGTATTTCATTAAAGCATTAAGTGGCAGTCCCGCTAAGAGCGGTCCGATGACTTTGACTTCGGAAAATAGATTTCCTTTATTTTTTGTGTGTTGAAAGGCATTGGTATACAAATGTCCAAAATAAATTTATTTTTTGAAAATTCTTTTTTATGGCTTCGCTAGAC
>CACRXK020006501.1:952-24551 GCA_902702795.2 Paramuricea clavata | reverse complement strand
GGCTGGTAGCCGTGATGTATTGTAGTATACTATAGTATACTACAGACAGGCCCGGCTGATAGCCGTATTGTCGGCTGGTAGCCGTGAAGTATCGTAGTATACTACAGTATACTACCAACAGGCATGGCTGACACTCGTATTGCATGGTAGTATTGTATTACAGTTAAATAACCCCGGCTGGAAGCCGTGATCTATGCCGTGATGTATTGTAAGTATTGTATTAAAGTGTAGATACGGCTCGGCTGCTACTGTACCCTTGGCCGTGTACGATGGTGTACGTATTTACGCAATCTTTAATCGCGCTGGCTAAGAATAACCTGTATATATACAATAAATTAACATATTTTCCGTGTAAGACGTGGTGGCGCAGAGGGACAAGACTCAGCGTGTGTGCTGAAGGTCGCCAGTTCGGTCCCGGAATGCGCGCAAACGAATTTGAATTTTTCTTTTTGCCAAAATTGTTTTTTTTCTCGTTTATTTACCTGTCGCATAGCTAGCTATATGCATTGGGAAGATGAATTTAGATGCATTTCGATGATTTTCGGAAAATTTAATGTAATTTTGGTGGTTTTCTGCTTACGAAACATTCTAGAACCAGTCTCCAAATTGCGCGCATTTTTTGAACGAATAGTATGCTATAGTACAGCCCGGCTGGCAGCCGAGCAATCGGAGACAAAATTTCCGGCTGTCAGCCGGCGTCAAACGCGCTAATCGGGTGGACTATTGACGTAGTTTTACAAGAAGTTGTTTGCCATAATGCTGGAAATGATGGGAAAAGCGATGGGGCGAGGAAGATAAGGGATGCCTTGTGGACAGTGGCCGTTGAATCGGAGCTGGACTCCGACTGAAAGTTGCCGATCTCTCAGTTGGCATATTAATAACATGGCATGCTGCGGAAATTTTGGCTAGCTCCGCAATGCCCTGCATTGTTTCGGCATGAATCGAGATTATGGCTGTCGGCAATAAAAGCGGAGTATTAGACATCCATTTCATGGTGAAATATATCGAGATATAAAGATATTCCCTTAGAGCTATTTTCCATGCTGGGATCAGAGATTGGTGAAAACCAGTAAACCACTCCTGAGTATTGTGAGCCTTTTTGCTTCCTTGGGAAAAACAAAAATAATTATTTATAAACAGTAAGATTTCTCTTACGTTTATACAGCAATGCTCTAAAATCAGTAAAATGTAAATACAGCAAGTAAAATATTGTTGCATTTCAGAGCATTGTCCTTTTAAGCAAGATATGATCACCACCATCTACATATAACTACAGTATATTTTTACTTTCACCCATCTCAATACACCCTTTAGGTAATTAAATCACAAATACCCCTTTGGTCTAGAAGCCGCACTCTCATAAAAAAATAAATTCATGAACTAAAGGTTCCCTTCCTTCCAAGGAAGACATTTTCAAGGAATATCTTGATTTATTTCACTATAAAACAGCATTCTACAATTTAAATATTGAATGAGCTAGGAAATGTTTCTTTTTCTCACCTGCAATATTGATTTCATTTCTCATGACAAAAACATTTGCCAGAAATGATTTATAGCATGCCACCTGCCGACAGCCATAATCATGTCACATGTTGCAACAGTGCTTAAAGACACTGAATGTCATGACAACAACATAGCTGGGAATATGTTTGAATCTATTCATTTCTAAAAACTATACCCTTATTACACACATTGGACACAGTTTCTTTTTTTAATGATTTTATTCATTGTTAGTGGGATATAGATAAATATGTAGACCACTGTTTATTTATGATGCTCCTCTTGCTTGATCGCAGTGGGAATCGAACCCACAACTTTTGGTTTTCTTACCGACTTGACACCATGCATGTATGGCCCAGTTGGTAGAGCATTGGACTAGCAAACTGAAGATTGCGGGTTCGATTCCCACTGCTGTCAAGCAAACTCTTCTGCTTGCCCGGTGTGAACACACTCAAAGTAGCATCAGTACCAGTGTATGCGACACTTTATAATGTCCTATCTATCAGGATACTAGCATGTGTATATTTTATTTCTATTAATATTTTCACACTGAGAACAATAAAATGCTGACATTGCATTTATTTGATGATTGTAGTTTGATATCTTAACAGCCAAATCATTCTTGAATTCCTGGGTATATTCCTGCAAAAACATGCAATAATTATAAACAAAATTATACATATTCTACAATAATTATAAACCCAATGCCCAACCCCATCACTCCGTCTCCCTGTCAGGTGCACAAATCAGCATAAATTTGTTGTCCTGGTGCACAAACCCTAAGAATTCAGGGATCCCTCAGAAAACCTCATCCCAATAGCATGCTGTTTAGAATTATTTCCTATATTAGACAACCCTTCAGATAAATTTTTATCCAAAATTTTAATAATACACCCTTTCAATAATTACGTCATTTGGCCTGGGAGCCTTGCACTCATAAATCGAGATCCAGGGCTCCAAGAGCAAAATGTATGTGTGACGTAAATATCGAAAGGGTGTATTTACAGGTTACCCTTAAGAATTTGGTTAAAATTCAGGCAATCCCTCAGAAAACCTCATCCCCAATAGCATGCTGTTCAGAATTATTTCCTATTTTAGACAACCCTTCGGATAAATTTTTATAAAAAAATTTGGTAATACATCCTTTCAATAATTACATCATTTGACCTGGGTGCCTTACACTCATGGATTGTGAGCTGGGACTCCAAGAGCAAAAAGTATGTGTGACGTAGTAATCGAAAGGGTGTATTTACAGGTTACCCTGAAGAATTTTGTTAAAATTGAGGCAATCCCTCGGAAAACCTCATCTCCAATACCAGCTGCTCAGAATTACTTCCTATTTTAGACAACCCTTCGGATGAATTTTATCCAAAATTTTAATAATACACCCTTTCAGTAATTACGTCATTTGGCCTGGGTGCCTTGCACTCATGAATCATGATCTGGGGCTCCAAGAGCAAAAAGTATGTGTTACGTAATCATCAAAAGGGTGTATTTACAGGTTTATACCCTGACAAATTTCGTTCAAATTCAGGCGACCCCTCAGAAAACCTCATCCATAGGGGTGTGTGTATATAAAATGAATGGTTCATTAGGTGAAAACAATCAAATATTGAATTGTCAGACAAATTTACTGTCTTTACTTGTCAAGGTGAAAATGTTGGGTATTAATATCAAAAATGCTTTTGAAAGATTATTCATGTAGTAAACAATAAACATAAATAAATACATTCAACGAAGGGATCTTTGACTCACTGTCCAAGTGGTTAAGTAAACATTAACCTAGCAGCTGAGCCGATCGATCATGTTGAAAAAATATGTATAAATACTATGATTTGACTATTACCTACGAGGCATCGATTTGTTAAAATTTTGTACTAAATTATTATTATTATTATATTTATATTTATCCAGGATACCCACGTCACCGAAGTGTTTTTCAGTGGGGTCCTGCATTATAAATTTCAACTTCAATATACATATACATTACAAAATAACATGCAAATCTACAATAACATGCGTTAACATACTTATACTATATATATATATATATATATATATATATATATATATATATATATATATATATATATATATATATATATATATATATATATATATATATATATATATATATACAAAACGTAATGGAACTAAGACTATGTTTACTATGTAATTCTCGCCTACACGGCGTTTTTTAATAGAGTTTTAAACTTGTATAACGAGTTAGCGTTTCTGATGTCTGGTTCTAGGTTGTTAAAGTCTTTTGATGCTTGGTAGCTTCGTCTTTGTTTTCCCTTGTTCGTGTTCGTCTTTGGGAGGTGGAGGTCGTTTTTTCTTCTCGTGTAATAGCTGTGAATGTCTTCGTTCTTTGTTAATTCAAATTTAAAGTCAATTAAATCATTTAAAAACATTTATAAATAAATATACATCAGCTATGGTTATGTCTTCAAGTTTTAAGTGTTGTCCATTTTAGTCGTCGTAGTGCTTCCGTTGCAGAATAGCGTGGATGTTCATCTAAGATCAGCTTTGCAGCTTTGTTCTCTAAAGTTTGAAGGGAATCCATCAGCACCGAATTGTTCTTATCACCCCAAATGGTATCGGCATAATCAAACAGTGGCAGTATTAGAGACGTATAAAGAATATAACGTGTATCCAGAATAAATAAACTACCAAAATATATAAATAAACTACCAGTATATATAAATAAACTACCAAAACAATTAAAAGGCTCATCTTACCCTTTTATCCAATCTTTTTAATTTCTTAGCCGTTGCTCTACCCTGCTTCGTCTTGTTATCTATGGCTATAAAGCTTAACCTTTGCTGTCGCATACGCTTCCGACAATGAAGCGCTTGTATTGTGTTGCTCTTTTCCACGGCATATTTACAATTTCATTGCACAATTATCAAAAAACAAAAAACATACGATTGTAAATGGACACTTTATCTTTCAAATCACACAATAACGAAAACAATCAGAGCATAAACAAAAAAGATATAACTAGCCGAAATTTGTGTATTTTAGCGACTTCCTTTGAAACTTCGTAACTAGCGCGAATGCCCGGAAGAAGACGAAGCAAACTAGAATAATAATAAAGTAACCATGGCAATAATTGGGATCAAAATAATCCACAGAATTTCCTCTTTCACACTCGTATATACCTATATATTCTTACACATCCTACAAAGTACCAGAAGCAAGAGAAAAAGCGCGATTTTCAAAATTAGAATTAGTTACCAGTCTTACATTTTTTCCGCTCGGTAATTAGAAAAATAGTGGACACTTATAATTGGCGCTTTTGGATGCATTTTTGACAGGCGTGTGTTATCACTGGGGCTAGATATTTTGCAAAGTCTTTCCATACCCAATAGGGTAGGCCATCAGGACCTGTTGATGTTTTCTTTTGTTTTTCCAAAAACCTTTCTACAGTGGGTATATCAACATTTGGTACTCTAGTCTCATTGGGTATAGGAACGAGTTCAGGATATGTATAATTATCATCAGTGTTTATTGTCTGGAAATAACTATTTATAACACTTGGATCAATATTTATACTGGTGTGATTTGCCTTCCTACCGGTGATTTTATTAACTGTGTCCCACCATTTCTTCGATCCAGATGCATATTTCCCATTCTCCTTCTTAACTTCACTAACCATATTTTCTCGGATAAGCTTATTTATCTTTCTTTGTAGATCTTCGTTAACTCCTTTCCTCACACTTTTATTGCGTATTTTACATAAATATTTTACCAGAGGAGACATGTATGGGG
Source organism: Paramuricea clavata (assembly GCA_902702795.2). Taxonomy (NCBI): domain Eukaryota; kingdom Metazoa; phylum Cnidaria; class Anthozoa; order Malacalcyonacea; family Plexauridae; genus Paramuricea; species Paramuricea clavata. The sequence goes on along the minus strand of CACRXK020006501.1, from coordinate 19,277 downwards.
GATCCCGTGTGGATAATTTTATCTTAATCAATGGAAAACTGTTGTTGAATGCAGAAGTGATAATATGATTTAATAACATAACTGATTCGTTCACGTCTTCACAGTCATCAATACAGCTCCAGTCTTGTGCTTCCAACTCTCTCACCATAGCAAACTTTCCGATGGTCTCTTGCATCTCTAAAATAAACTGTTTTTCTTTCCGGTTTTACAGCTACCCGTGGAGTTATCACGACAGCCAAATGGTCAGATTTTACTAAGCCATCAAAGACTCTAGGGTGATTCCATAAGTGTGGACAATTAGTTAGGAAAATGTCAAGTATTTTCTGACCTCTTGTAGGTTTTCTCACCATTTGTTCCATATTATGTTGACTTATAATATCCTTAACCTTCAGTTGATTAACATCTCCTCCAATTATAATTCTGGCATTTGATTCCCACTGAAGAATTTGCTCTATACTCTCTGATAAATGATTTAGTAATTCGCTTTCCTGATATGTGGGGTCCGGAGGGTGATACACAGAGGCGAAATAGTATTTGCTATTTGCTATCTCAATTTCACACCAGATGCATTCCAAATTATTTTGAAAGTTTAGAGATTTACATTTCCAATCTTCCCGACAAATTATAGCAACACCTCCTCCATTTCGACCATCGCCGCGATCTTTTCTTACAATAAGATAGTTATTGGGACATACTAAATTTGATAATATCTTACTGTTCAACCATGTCTCGCACACGAAGCAGATGTCAATTTCCCATGTAGAGAGTTCAACATCCAACGCAGAAACTGCCTGAGGTTTGGCAAGAGAACGTGCATTTATAACCATGCATTTGGGTATGATCTTTTGCGTAGGAGGACCATTTCTGGTGGGCTTGATAGCAATTAAATTTGCATGTGTATTCCTAGTGTGATTATATAATGGTTCATCCTAATTAGTATTCTTTTGTAGTTGTATTTTAAGCTATTCAAAACACTCGTTGTCGTGTTTTATCAGACATAAAGCGCTCGGTTGCGCCTCGCGTTTTATATCTGATAAAACACTCCTATTCGTATTTTAAATAGTACTTCAAAAACTGAAAAACTACATAACAGCGATTTAAAATTTCATACCCTAGCGCAGTGATTTTGAGGTCAGTGCGAACGCCTGAGTAGGCGTCTTAGTGCGAACGCCTCGGTCTGCTTCACGGCAGTCCGGTTCTATCTATCTATTCATAATGTAACCAGTCACTGAAAAGCCCTGATAGGGAGTGTGCTGTGAAATATCTGTATCTGTATCTATCTGTATATAGCTTATAACATCATGATTGCGGGTATTCCCTTTGTTCTCGCAGGGCAATTAAAAACTAATACACCTCATTATATTCATTTTTTCTAATCCAACCCGCTTTTACGTCATGTCAGACAGGATTAGTTCTACTATAAATGAAGATATCTGAAATCGCCAAACTAAACAAAAACATGGAAAACAATTATACCATTTAATTTATACCATTATTTATTGTTAATTGGTTTGTAATGGCCTTGCGAGAACAAAGGGAATACCCGCAATCGGTCTTGTCTAAAAGTACACACGAGTGACCACTACTGACTACGAGTGACCACGGATGACCACGAGTGACCACGAGTGACCACGGATGACCACAAATGACCACGAGTGATTTCTGTGTTTAAAAGTCATAAAATAATTATAAAAATCTATTTTAATGTGGCTCCATAGTGTCTTTGCATTATACTATACTTTTGTATCCAGAAAACACGGACCTGTTTCTTCACTTTACATGACACGAAGTCAAAATTTATTGGACACATTACCAATGCTCTCCTGAGCATTGCCATTAACTACTTTTGCGCTGAAAGTCCGTTACCATGGTGACAGCGTGCTTTGGATAATTAAGCTCAAATTTTGTCTTTTTCCGACCGTTTTAAAAATTTTAAAATTTGCACAAAAGCTCAGTTCTCGTATAATGATTTTTTCTTCAATTTTAAAAAAAATTATGGAACGTTTCTTAGAATATTCCTTTCAATAAAATTTTAAGAAAAAAGGATATTGAGCTTGTTTAGCCGATATTAGGAAATGTGCAAAGTTTTAAAACAATTTACCGAAGAAAGAAGGTGAAATTTAGCCAGAAATTTTGGCATTTTTTGCGAGATGTGGCGACGCGTAACCCCCAATTTTGATATTTTCAGGTAAAATTTGCGTAATAAAGTAATTATTTGTGTGAAATGATAACCATTTTTGTAAAATATACAGTCAGTTTACATCCAATTTGTTTGCGAATTTGCATTAGAAAACGCCAGAATTCCAGTCCTAGAGCTTCAAAAATGGAACAATTTTTGGGTGGAGGACCTCCAAACCCCTGTTTTCTCCCAAACTTAGTATGACAGTGCAAGTCATTATCACAAGAAACTTTAGTATAATTATTACACTGTAGGTAAATATTTATTAATTAAAAATTCAAATTTCAGGTAAAATCCTCCGACAACCCCCCTCCCCCCAACTTCAGATGCTTTGCTATGTTCCTGTAGACTGACGTGTACAATAGTCAAAAACTAAAAAAAAATTCCCGTAAGCATTTTTAAAATGGCCGAAAAAAGACAAATTTTGAGCCTTATCCTAAGCACGCTGTTGCCATGGTAACAGACTTTCTTCGCAAAAGTAGCACATTGCAATGTTCAGGAGAGCATTGTCAATGTGTCCAACTGATAAATTTCGTCTTCGTGTCATGTAAAGTGAAGAAACAGGCGTTTTCTGGATACAAAAGTATAGTATAATGCAAAAACCCTAAGGAGCCACCTTAAAATAGTTTTTTTACTATTATTTTATGACTTTTAAACACAGAAACCACTCGTGGTCACTCGTGGTCATTCGTGGTCATTCGTGGTCATTCGTGGTCACTCGTGGTAACTCGTGGTCATTCGTGGTCACTCGTGGTCACTCGTGTGTACTTTTAGACAAGATCCTCGCAATCATGTTGTTGTAGGGCAATGCATAAAAAGAGGCGAATTAGCTATTGAAAACGTCCCGCCCGATGAGGGTCGTTTAGTAAAATTCCCTTGGGGGCCACTCGATTCGGGTCATTTAGTAACTTTTACTAAACGACCCTCATCGGGCGGGACGTTTTAATAGCTAATTCGCCTCTTACTTATAAATACCATTCAATTGTTCGCAGTTTGTATTTTTTCTCTACATACACGCCAACTCATCGTTCGAGATTTTACCGTGCCAATACTAATTTATAACTTTTTCTCCTCCAAAGAATTAAAGAAAAAGACGAAAATGCAGCAAAAACAGGAGAACACGCAAACAAAGAATCTACTTCCTATAGCTACTCTTGCCCTGAAAATCCCAACGTCAATTTTACGATACTACCCAGCATTGAGAGAGCAACGTTTCCTTCTTTCAAAGCTTACATTGAATGTGTCGAAATTGAAAAATATAATGCATTCTTTATTTTAACTGCTGAAAAATTTAGTAAAAGGCATTTGATTTTTGCCAAAAATCTTCAGTCCAAAAAGAAGCCATTCTTTTTCATTCGAACCAAGATCGATAAAGAGAACCATCCCGAAAAACGGGAAAAAGAAATTAATGAAGAGAAGTTGGTTGAGGTGATCAAGACGATTCTTGTTGAAAATTTAAAAGAGTTTGATTTTGAAAAGAAGGAAATTTATTTTATAAGTAATTATCACCCGGACAAATGGGATTTTGACAACCTCACGGAAGCAATCACAGATGCTTTACCTGATCCTCAAAAGAAGTGTTTTAGCACGATGCTGGAGAATATTCAAAAGTTAATTGATACGGAGAACTTTGAGAATTTCCTAAAAGGTACCATGCATGATGCGGTAAATTATGTATTTTTCATAAATCTCATTGTATAATTCTCAAGTATAGAAGTGCTAGTCGTATACGTATAGAAATGCCAATCGTAATAACATATATGTTATTTACCGACTGGGATGTCCGTACTGAACAATATTTTCCCGAGGTCTCAGAAACGGCCCGAGATCAAAGATCAAAAGTCGAGGGGCAATCACACGATACAGAACTCTCGCACACGCATTACGGGCTTCTCACGTATCGCGCCAAAACGAACCGAGGAGCGAAAACAATTTTCAAACTGAAAAATATTATTTAAAAATTTGAAAAACCCTTCCTATCGATACTAAAGATAGAAGTAATGTTACCTCGTTGATTAAGCGATGGAAATAATTATAGTGATATTCAATTGAAGAGCGATGTATAAGAGCGGGTGTGTGAGCGTATGTGGGAGCAAAAAAAGAACAAGAAAGTTATTTTGAAAAATATTTATTTTGAAAAGTGCAGAAATATTAAAAACGTATAAAAATTAACTGTCTTTAAAACGTCAGTGTTTAATGTTTCTATCTATTTAGCAGTCCGTGTAAAAACCGACCACTCGAATTTCTTAAGATTACAGAATTCCTTCATACTTTATGTGTGGAAGAAGTCATTCATAAAATGAACAAAAAACGTTGACTTTGGAATTGTAGTCAGTTTTTAAATTGTTTTCGCAATAATTTTCGGACGCGTTCGAAAACAAGTTAAAAAACATTAATTACGCAAGCGATATTTGAGCTTTTTTATATCTCACAGTTCATCTCGCGCTTTTATTCTAACTTCTTGAAATTTATATATTTTATTATTTCCTGCCTGGGCATAAACCTACACTAAAAAATTATCCTGATCACTTGAAGCAAACAGAATATTGTGATTTTTAAAAACTCCTTGCAGACAGCGGATTAAATATTAGTGTTGGTATGCCGACGGTAAATTTTTTTCTCAAAAGTGCAACGGTATCATGCAGGAATCCAATCTATTGCAGCTACTGAGTATTATGACACATCTGCTAGAATAAAGAATACAATCTTTGGGCAGTGTGTTTTTCGCCTGACAAGCGCGCAGGGACATCGCGAAGCCATCAACATTGGCCGGGGGGAGGGGGCGTCATGTTTTGACCAACATTTCGTGGATTTTGACCAAATCAGATTAGTATAAAACTAGTTTTTCGTATCAGATTAATATGAAACCATCAGATTAATATGAAACTGGTTTTTCGTATCTCTGAGGATGGTTCTAAAATTGAAACACTGCGCGTCCTCTAAGACAAGCGTTAAGTCGTCACGAAAATATTTCGTGCACTTAAATTGGATAAAACTCGCTACCAATTCCTGTTGACTCGATAGCTCAATAGGTAGAGCAGCGGTCTAGATACCCGAAGATGCGAGTTCAAATCCCGCTCGAGCCAACAAATTTTTCGTTGCTCGATTGCAGTGTCAGATTAATATGAAACTAGTTTCTTTTATGCATTTATAATGAAACCAGATTAATAACCTGCATGGTGAACGTAAAAATCTAATTGCAAACAATCGATTGAAATTGGTGTACCAAACATAACATTTTTCTTAATTTATCGTGTAGAGTCAAAGGCACGAGATAAGGATGTGAAAAAGTTTTTTCCCAGCAAAAATGAAATCAAACAGTTATTCGTGGGAACTGGAATTGTGGGGGTACAGCGCATGATGCATGCAAATCTAAATGGATGGGAAAACGTTACAATAAATCTTGCCATTCTTGGAGATTCTGGTGTTGGAAAATCAAGCTTTATTAATGCAATTAGAGGGTAAGATTATTTATTATGCAGTGTGCATGAGTAAAAAGGTAGACAATAGCTAAATGGCCACTAAATTTAAATTTGACAACTCTTGTGAACATTTCTGAAAGCACGAATTGCTAGGGTCTTCTGATTTCTTCAACACTACTTTTGTTCTTAAAATTATTATTCTGAGTTATATATTTTGTAAACCCCATGCATTACAAATTTATGGCGCAAAAAATTGGAAGAATTGAAATGCGGCCTATGAATTAATTAACAGGGGGAAAGTATGTTTTTCTATCAACGATCAAAGTATATGTATTATTAACCCAAGAGTAAAAACGAAGGAACTGTTTTAAACAATGAATCATTTCAGAAATAGTTTTTACTGTAACTTAACTTCGGCATAATTAGCATTTAGCTATTGTATTTTTCAGTTAATTTGTACATTTATAATGCATAGTGGAATTCTCCAACATGTTTTAAGATCCTCTCTTTTATCAATTCTTGTAAATTTCACTTAATTCAGCTTATGGCTGCAATGTAAATTTCGATAAACTATCTATCTATATCTTCCTATCTATCTATTTATTATTTATTTTAGTGGCTAAAATCACTGCATGCATGAGATTTACATTCACTGCGGACAGTTATAAGTTGCAGTTGCGGATGGCTATAATTTACTCATTTGGCAAAGAAATAATTAAAGACCCACGCAACAGAAAAAAATAAAATGGAAAATCCCATTTTTGCTTGAAACGCGTTGACTTTTGTATGGAACGAGCTGTCGTGGTTTGTGTCAGAACTACCTGAAAAAGATATCTCAAATGTAGTGGTTTGAATGTCAGACATCCCTATATGTTTTGCATATATATATATATATATATATATATATATATATATATATATATATATATATATATATATATATATATAAAATAAGTGCAACGACTCAACAAATTCCACTAGGCATCTTTATTAGTATTAGTTTCGTACCACAAGATGTGGCACTCATCAGATAAATTAGCCTTATGACTACAGCAAAAAACCTACAGTATTTAAGTACAAGTGGATGAAAGCTTTAAATTAATCCTATATTTACAAAGCACGCAAAGCAATTATTTTGGGCTACTACTAAAAAGCGATACAACGATACAGCGATACAGGAACCGGAACCTGGAACCGGAACCTGGAACCGGAACCTGGAACCGTGCATAAATTATGCAAATTAGAGAATTTTGCACCACAGGAGATATACATAATAATAATTTACAGGGGGGGCGCAATTCAATGATAGTCTAACATATAATATGCAAGGTATTTTGATTTTTAAATTAAACAAAACAAAGAATAAACATCGTTGTAGCACTATATATTACGAAGTAAAACATGTTTCGTAATTGCGCGCGGCGATTCTTTTTGTCTGTTTTGATACGACTGCATGTGACGCACTGAGTTTATTGATCTTTATTTAGCCGCCGCACTTGATTACGAAATGCAACAGACAGAGAAGGAAACTACGGCACGCAAAGCATATTGGCTAATTGCGCTGAATTCACTAGCAATTGTGCGCTAAATAATTAGAGTGCAGTGTATGTAGTGTATGATGCAATCCAACACTGAATGTGCTATATACGCTGCCGTATTCGGAATACGCGAATATTGCGAATATGCTGCATGACTAAAACTGATATCCGCTTCATTAGTCGTGTCTCTTACCCTAATATAACCGAGTCGAGTCAGATTTCAGATTTCCCCCTTTCCTGGTCTAACATTATATTATATAATCTCCAAAGGCAACTATAAGTAATAGTATAACAAAATATCAAAAATAAATCCATATTGTTGTTATGCCTTCAACAATACGTATAATGTGTACACCCTTTTGAGTTTAACTTGTTTTTGTAACAGGCTACTCACAACTAACTGGATATAGCTACAATATTTGTCACATTTTTGTATTATCGTGGTTTAAATATAGTACTATCAAGTTCCGTTTCCGACATTATAAAAGCAAAATCTGACATTGAAGAAGCTGTTAAAGCGACCAAACTTCAATGAAGTTATCTATATGTTTTCGACGCTGAATTTCAATCAGACAAATCAATTTTTCATTTATTAAATGAATCTTTTACATTGACTCCTTCATATAAACTTCATTTATGTTTGTGATTGATTTTCAAGCGGATATTTTTAGCCAGCATGCAGCTGATATTTATTTTATTAGTTTATATTCGCAATATTCGCAGTGTATATAGCATATTTAATGTTGGATTGCATCATAGACTACACTCCATGCTGAATTCAGCGCAATCTGCTTTGCGTGCGTGGTTCCTCTGTCTGCTGGGAATTCGTAGTCAAGTGCGGCGGCTAAATAAACTGAGTGCGTCGTCACATGCAGTCATATCAAAACAGATAAGAAGAATTGCCGTGCAATTACGAAACATGTTTTACTATGTAGTGCTACAACGATGTTCATTCTTTGTTTTGTTTAATTTAAAAATCAAAATGCCTTGCATATAATATTTTAGACTATTGAATTGCGCCCCCCCCCCTGTAAATTATTATTATGTATATCTCCTGTGGTGCAAAATGCTCTAATTTGCATAATTTATGCACGGTTCCAGGTTCCGTTTCCAGGTTCCGGTTCCTGTATCGCTGTATCGTTGTATCGCTTTTTAGTAGTAGCCATTATTTTGTTACTTGATAAAATTGACAGGACGCGGAAGTATTAACAACACATCAGCATAACGCCAAGCTATTAAGATTGCGCGGTATATTTTTAAAGGACATGCACTCGAGACAGACATATTTTTGTTTTAAATATACCGCGCAATCTTAATAGCTTGGCGTTATGCTGATGTGTTGTTAATACTTCCGCGTCCTGTCAATTTTATCAAGTAACAAAATAATTGCTTTGCGTGCTTTGTAAATAGGATTAATTTAAAGCTTTCATCCACTTGTACATAAATACTGTAGGTTTTTTGCTGTAGTCATAAGGCTAATTTATCTGATGAGTGCCACATCTTGTGGTACGAAACTAATAGTAATAAAGATGCCTAGTGGAATTTGTTGAGTCGTTGCACTTATTTAATTATGCTCTGGATATCCATTGAGCACTCTGCCAAATGTTTTTGTAAACAACGAAACGTAATTATATATATATATATATATATATATATATATATATATATATATATATATATATATATATATATATATATATATATATATATATAATATATATATATATATATATATATATATATATATATATATATATATATATATATATATTAATAATATACATAAAGATATTACTCGACTGTGATTGGTTGATTTCAGTGCAGTTAATCCCAAACAGCAGTGCAATTTTCTGTAATCACAGTGCAATTTTCTGTAATCACAGTGCAAAAATCTGTAACAAACTGATCTGATTGGTGGAAAAACATTGTGATGATTAAATCAACCAATCAGTTTAAAGCAGTTTAGTTTTAAAGAAGTAACGGTCACAGATTGCTTCAAAACAAAACAAACATGGCGCCGCGCTACACAAAGTAAAAGTTGCCTTCGCGTGGATAATATGGCTTTTATCTTTATTTTTAAATGGAAAAGCATTTACCTTAAACAAAACTAACAAAAAATACACAGTTGAGTGGAATTTTCAAGCTGTTAGCGTTGTATAATGTGATAAAACAAAGCCCGGAAAACTTTGCCTGTGGAATGTTCGCTATAAACGCGTAAGTTAAAACTACAATTGTCTCGAACATTTTTATGTAAATTATTAATAAGTAATAGCATGGTTTCTCGTGAAATTTGGATAAACATGCACTCGTGAGTTTTTCAAAGACCTCAAATAGCACTCGTCCTTCGGACTCGTGCTATTTTGAGGTCTTTAAAAAACTCACTCGTGCATGTTATATCCAAATTGCACTCGAAACCATGCTATTACCTATATATATATATATATATATATATATATATATATATATATATATATATATATATATATATATATATATATATATATATATATATATATATATATATATATATATATATATATATATATATATATATATATAAATTAAGGTACAACAATCGACAAAATCCACTAGGCATCTTTATTACTAAATAGTTTCGTACCACAAAATGTGGCACTCTTCAGATAAATTGACCTAATGACTATAGACTAAAACTTACAAGGTTATATATGTATACAAGTGGATGAGACTTTAAAAACTTAATCCTATTTACAAACCACGCGATTTAATTAACATGTTATGTGATAAGCTGACAGGACGCGGAAAGATTAACACACCGCGGTATATTTAAATGTCTAGCTTTTTAAATGTTACTTAAAAGGAATTTTTTATTATGCCTACATGCAGACACTAACTCATTTCGTTTGTTTAAAGTGGCTTTTTTTGGCTTACAAATAATAAAGTATTTCTCCCATAAACACAAATTACACCGATTTGAAGCACAGTTATAAGGCTTAGCTCGTTTCAATAGTTTCCATTTGATTGTATAATTGATGTTTTTGTTTTTCAATTCCCACACGTATTTGCTTAGTTCGGTAGCGTTCCGTTTGTCGAAAGAGTTGAATGATGCTTTATGGTTTGCAAGTCTAGTTTTAAACGAGTTTTCTGTAAGTCCGACATATGTTTGGGGAGGTCTATTTGTTGTTTTGTCCTTAGTAGTGACTGTGGCTTGATATACAACCGATTCAGTGGTACATTTGTTAGATAGTGGGCACAGTTCTTTATTGCTTTTAGGGCAACTACACATGTTAAGACCACTAGTGCTGGAAATTGTAGCCAACGTAAATTTGTTGTGTCCATCGATAGTCTGCTTGATGTTTGGCATACAGCTGTAGCTAATCTTGACTGTATTTCGGTTGAATATCTTGTGTAGTGGGTGATCTGCGGGGAATTCCTCGTCAATTATTTTCAAGAAGGTTTGTCCAACATTAGTCGAAACATTCTTACTATATGGTGGGTTATACCAAATAATTTTTCTTTTACGGCTTCGGGTACTCTTCAGTGTTATTCGATTGGTTTTTGAATAAGGCGCACTAATTAAGAAGGATCTGTGCGCCTTATTCAACAACCATGGTTTGAAAATTACTATCGAGGCTAATAAGAAAATCGTAAATTTCCTTGACGTCACACTAAATCTAACCACCGGTAAATATCACCCATATTCTAAGCCTAATAACACACCTCTTTACGTGCATAGCAAGTCTAACCACCCACCCAGTGTTCTGCGTAATATTCCATTATCCATTAACAAACGACTAACCGAGATATCCTCTGATCAAGATTCATTCGAACAAGCCTCCCCGTCATATCAGCAAGCCCTTGACAAAAGTGGTTATACCCACAAACTACTGTTTAAACACCCCCTAAACCAATCGAATAACAAGAGTACCCGAAGCCGTAAAAGAAAAATTATTTGGTGTAATAACCCACCATATAGTAAGAATGTTTCGACTAATGTTGGACAAACCTTCTTGAAAATAATTGACGAGGAATTCCCCACAGATCACCCACTACACAAGATATTCAACCGAAATACAGTCAAGTAACATCGAACAATACTAGTTCTGCAAGTGTTATGTTGAGTGTACAATTACACAACTCAACATAACACTTGCAGAACTATAGTATTGTTCGATGCTGAATTAATATAAACGAGTATGTTTATGACATTCAGTATATATTTCATAATTTCCAGTCTTAAATCCGTCTGACCGTGTAGCTCAGTTGGTAGAGCGTCGATCTAGTAATTCGAAGGTCGCGGGTTCGAGACCCAGCCGCGGCAGACAACATCTTTCTGCTTGCGCTGGGTATGGAAATTATATAATACACACTCTAGAACATTTTCACCTATATATATATATATATATATATATATATATATATATATATATATATATATATATATATATATATATATATATATATTGGGATGCAAGATATAAAGGAGTTTGAGTTTGAGACATCCTTATAAATATTTTTGGCCTATTTACTGTATAGTGGAATCTTGACTTAATATAAAAAAGGTGTTTGTGCCAAACAGCCAATTAAATTGTGTCGGCCAAAAACTGATTTCTTTAAAATAATTGACGACTGTAAGGCTTTTCGTTAATTTCCTCAATCTGGGCGTATATCATGTTGTAACTGTATACTACAACTGTAGGGAGCCATCTTAAAAGCGGCGCGCATGTATTGTATATTCCCTGTTGTTAATTAGTTTTCACACGACTTATACGCGTCGCTCATATAACAAATTAACTCGTGCGAAAAAAGCATACGTCAGTACTTTCCATGAAGACGTGTTTTGTGTATTTCAATGACAGCAATATCGATGCAAAAATATTATTTTAAAACATCATTTAAATGGTAGCAAAATTGGGGCATCTCATCAACAGTTTCCACTTACAAATCCCTTCAGCAATTAGTGGTTGAAGGGATTTGTAGATGAAAATTTCGAGTGCATGGACCTTTTATAGATTTATTGGACCTAACATTTTTAGCAGATGCGAAAAATGCATGCAATTATTGGTCTTTTGCCAGGAATCGGACCTGCGGATCTGCGATTCCGGTGCAGCGTTCTAAAGTAGAGGAATTGTTAGAGAACGACACGAACGATATGTCGAAATTCGAAGCGTGCAAGGTATCACTAGTTATACAACTCAAAGAAATCGAGAAATTAGATGGAGATATCACGGAATTAGTCGATGAAGAAAATATTGAAAGGGAAATATTCGAACGCTGTGACTTTGAAGCAGTCGTGCAAGAAGTAATTTGCCGGCTAAATTCTTTTGTAGCTGAGAAAAGAGTCATGAAACCTGTTGGAACGTCCGTACAACAAGGAAGTCAAATCAAAACAAATACGCAACGTGAAGTAAATGTCCCGGATGTTGAAACCACCAACCTGGGCATGGTCAACCGGTAACGCCAAAACACATAAATAAAACTAAACTTTCGAAACTGTCATTACCTCGTTTTAGTGGTGATCCCACTAAGTGGGTGCCGTTTTGGGACAGTTTCTCATCCGCAATTGATGAGAATAATGATTTAAATGATGTGGATATAAGGAAATACTGTAATTATCATTGGAATCATAGGTGGAAAATGTATTTATTATATAAACATAAGTGTTATATAGAGTATTTGGCCATTGAGAAAAATCGTATTTGAACACACGTAAAAAATACGATATTTTTACGTGTGAAAATATCATTTGTTGTAAAACGCGTTGCCACGGACGTTTTATTGTTTTTCACTTAATTAATTTTGTTTACATAATAAACATATCATGTTCAACACTCGAAATAAATCTGGTATTTCCGCGCACCCATGTATTATTCTCTATCGGATCCTGGGACCTACAGTAGCTCCCAGAAAGTTTTTTTTAGTCTAACTTTTTACAGAAAATTTCAAAAGCTTTGATAGTTAGTTGCAAAATTTGCAGCACTCTGTTACCCTAGTAAATGTATGATATCCCAATGAATATTTACAATCCAACCGGGGGCGTAGGAAGCAGGGGGGCCGGGGGTTCTTTTGCAATGATCTCTGCAATTGACATCTCCATATGCATACAAGTCTATTCCCTTAGTATTTTTTTGACTGACTATATTAATAACTGCTGTTATAATGGGCAAATGTTTTAGAAATATTTAAACAAATTATTTGTACATGTGTTCAAATATAAACGAACTTACTATTTCACTCTTTTATAGCATTAAAATATATCACTTACTTGCTGACCTGGTGTTTTTCAGGCTTTTTTCTTGCCCGTTGTCGATTACTATAGTTCGTGCGTGAACAGGAAAGGGGAACGCTAACGCTTGATTGGCGTCTATAATTTCGTAATTATCTTTATCACTCAAACTGGAAAATGTCAGTCGCATTGGATGTTTTCTCTTGTCATGAATGTTATTCCACGCTGCGCACATTTCTGCTGATATAGACTTGTAATAAGTTGCTCGTCCAATTTACCAAGATTCTCCATTAAACTTTCCCGTTTCTTGACAAGGGTAATTAAGACAATGCTTACAAATATAAGGCGATACTGACTGAACAACAAACGGAAAATCGACCAATTCGAGACCCCATTTACTTGATTGGATTCCGATATCCATCAGCTCAAGATCTTTGGCGGAAAGCATAGCCACTTGGCGAGAAAACAAAGGAGTTTTGGGCGTAAAAAATTAAAAGGTGGCAGATTGGTGGACTGGCAGACTGTGTGTTTTTAAGAAAATTATGCTTTTGGCGGATTTTCTAAAGTTGCAATTTTCCTGGCGTAAATCTTTGGCGGGCGAAAATGGAGAAATCCAATCAGGCCCATTTACCTTTGTCATCAACAAGATTACGGTTTGTTGCCTTCGATAACAATTCCAAGCAAAAAATACACCAATCTGCAGCAGACATTTCAAATGCCTTATTGTATTTTATAAAGCTTCAAGGATTCACCCTATAGCCCCGCCATGTTGTGAAGAGTTGGGGGTTGACTACCTCACGGGCGTTCTTTGAGGGTGACGACAATGCAATTGGAAAGCGGTTTTCCACTATAAACTCGTAATATCTTCGTAAAATCTTCGTAACATGTTCGTATAAATTAATTATTTATTGTTATTGGCAACAATGACAAGGATTCGATCCGCTATCCTTAGAGCAGTATAGCATTATATCCACAACACTATATACCTATATACATTGCAGCAATCGCTAAAATTGAAAAATATTAGGGATATTAATAAATATTAATTTATTTGTCGCCATTGTCCTTTATGCATTTATTTAACAGTACCACAACAGTAATATGATCTATTAGCAATTCGATTTCAATTCCCTGCAGGGGCCTAAAATCCTTTATGCTTAACAATTGCAAAGTGGATTTCTTAGGAAATTCCGAGGTTGCGTTTTTTATACACCCTGCATAAGCATTGCAAAATGAAAGTTCGAATGTTTCTTGTAATATATGGCATTGCAAAAACTATTCACAGAATGCATGCCTGGAGAAAATTACGTACCGCCAAAGTCTTCTTCAAATCTATTCGGTAGTAAAAAATGTTTCTTTATTACATTACGTCATTAAGGCTTTAGGCACACTCTACTAACCAGCCATCGGGCATCATACCATGTACAGAAGTTGGTTGACATGCTATGTATACGTGTATAAACTGCTGGAAGCCTGGCAAGTTAATATAAATAGACTACACGGCCCAACAGCACACTGGGTTGCTATAGTATATAGTCCGTGTGTTGTCACCTCGAAAAGTGCCTATAGGAAATGATTTTCATTAATTAAGCCTGCCTTAGATCTGAAATACTTTTACGGGAACTGACACTTTCGAACACTAAAGAAATCACGAGAAACTCCAATACTTGATTAGCGGCATACGTTTTTCCAGGGGCAATTGGAACATCTAACTCGGTAAACAGGCACAACAATTTACATAAGGAAGTTAATTAGTGCCGAACGTGGTGCAGGTTCGGCTATAAAGAAATCGTCCAAAATATGGAGAACATTTGAAACTCCTAGTTTGTGTGTAAGAATCCATTTGAGGGCATCAGAAAGCATGTTGAAAACTAGAGGGCACTCAGAGACTGCATACCTCCGCCCGTTACTCGGAAGTGAAAGGCAACCTTGGAATTTCCTAAGAAATCCACTTTACAATTCTTAAGCATAAAAGATTTCAGGCCCCCGCGAATTGAAATCGAATTGCTAATAGAACATATTACTGTTGTTGTACTGTACAGTACTTGTAAAATAAAAACTTATTAAGTGTCATTAAATAAATGCATAAATTTTGGTTTATGCACTCGCGCGTGCAGTAATTTTCACAGTTGTGCTATTTTAAATTCCCAGGCAGCTAAAATCTTTTGTCTTTAAAACAATGTCGATTTCTTGGGAAATTCCGAGGTTGCGTTCTTTTATACACCCTGTATTGAAGTAATCTAATGTTGTTAGAATTTTAATGGACTGGCACTTTGCTGAACGTAATAATGCGTAACTCCGTAAGCCTTGTTTTAGACATTGAATTTCGGTCGCGTGAAATGCAACTAAGACAATAGATAATGAAGGCCGAAGCTTAATGAGGCTTATCATCTCATTATTGTCTTAGCACTGAGTGCATAAATTATACATGTCCTAATTACGCATTCAGTAATATTTTTTGTTAATTGACCGGGAAAAGCAAGACAAAATTTTGTTCATTTCTCGTTCAATTTTTAACCAAATTCAACCAAATTTTAATCAGTTCTTCCTTAGCCGATGGGAAATGCATTCAAAAAATTTGGTACGGATATGTTTGGTATTTCTTGAGTTATCGTGCTCACAGACAAACACACACACATACACACACACACACATACACACACACACACATACACACACACATACACACACACACACACACACATACAAACCCAGATGATTACATAACCTCCTGGCGGAGGTAATGAAAGGGGCACTTCGAAAACCAAAAGGAAGCACACGATCGAAAAAATACAAATCACGCCATTTCATGCCAAAAAGTTCCAATCGTCAGGATGTACTGGTATGTTACGAAACGCGGATTTAACATCGGTTTTGACCATTAAACATTTTGGACGGAGCTTTAGAAGGATTCTTATAGCATCATCAAGGCGTACATGCATGTTGTAGCGAATATTCCGGCCTCGGACGAAATGTTCGCATTGACGCTAGCGTCGGACGTTTTTGGACTAGGACAAGTGGAAAATTGTTCTCCATTTGGACGAATTCCTTTTAGGAATGAGATCCAAAGGGTAAATTCGAAAATTTTGAAATGGGGGTGAAGTAAATTCCCAATTATAGCGTGACCTTGTTTGACTTCGTCGAGTAAATTACTATCGACGGTTTCCGGCAAGAGGTAAGCGGTTTTTAGATTTTTTGAAAAATAAGGGTGACGAGACCCGTGATAACTAGTTTTAAACCCGTCCCTCAAGCCCGAACAGAGGCCGACGACAAATTCACGATCTGGGTGGTCAGTTAACTGAGATTCGAGTAAATTAACATTAATTGGTGTAATTGGTTTTAATTTGTCAACAAAAGCTTTACTTGTGTCTTCTGCGACGCGAAGTGTCATCAACTCTTTCAGCGCAGCTGTTCACCACAGTATGGTCGATTGCAGCGGTGTTCGAACGGACACGGAGAGGTAATACATGGGACACCTCCGTTGAAATTCCGGCAAAACCTTCTTTGGTTGGAAAACCTGCTTGACCGGCTACCTTCAAACCTTGAGGAAAGAGGGCAGATATCATCGACTTACACACGAAAGTTAAACAACTGGAAGATGAACAGAAAAGTTTAATTGAACAGCAATCAAAATTGTACAAAATGATTGCAATACAAATAAACAAAGTACATGGTCATGGAATGTTGTTAAAAATCGTAAGCCAAATCAGAATGAAAGCACACAACGTGGACAAAACTCTGGGGAAAATAGTCACAATGGACTAGCCAAGACAGATAATCAATATTCTGTTTTAGTAATATTCTGGTGCGGGAATAAAACAAATGAATCACTATGTAAAACCAACGTTACTCACGGCACCAAATAAGCTTATTTTACACGTCGGAACCAATGATCTACAAAGAATGACGCCAGATGAATTGTTGACACATGTACAAAAGCTTGGAGAGAGCATTACTGGAGAAAACAGGAATATAGAATTAGTTTTATCAGAAATCATAACAAGAAATGACGATAAAACATTGGCTGATAAGGTAAACGAATATAAGAGGGTCTGAATGGGGTTAACTGACAACTGACAAACGGCCTTAAAGATAACTGTTAACTGACAAATAACGATTTTTTTAACTGTTTACTGACAAGTAAAACTTTACTGTTAACTGACAATTGAAGTTTGATTGGACTTTTTTCCATACTTCGGTGACTCTTTGATCAGGGGCAAATTAGAAATCCGAATAAAAGATCGAATTAATCGCCATAAAACACATAAAATTCGTGAAAGTCAGAAAAAATTCAGACTTTAAATAAAACTATTAAATTAACGGACTTAAAGGACTCAAAGGGTTTTCAGAGACCGTCAAAGGACTGAAAGGGATAGCTGAGCTGACTGCAGACTCTGCATATGCCAGCGGACTCCCGTGGTGCACTTAGAAGACACTTTAAGTAACACTTATTGAAGTTTATCATAACTCCATGTTGAAGAGCTGTTAAAGCGATTCTACGCCTGGATTTGTGATATATATATATATATATATATATATATATATATATATATATATATATATATATATATATATATATATATATATATGTCTCATATGTTATATATAGTATACAAAATAAAGCACATTTAATCAAGTTTTTATAAAAACGACTAATTACCCAAACAGAATTTGGCAAGTTAATTATTAACTGTGTTTAACTGACACGCCAAAATATTAACTGATAGCTGACAAACAAGCTAAATTTTAACTGACAACTGACATGCACAACCCCCCATTCAGACCCTCATATAACAAGGGATTAGCCCAACTATGTATAGAACGAAATTGGTGTCTTATCGGGCACAATAATATTGACGTAAACCATTTAAATAACTACGGACTGCACTTAAATAAGCATGGTACATCAGTCTTAGCAAAAAACATAAAGCAATTTCTTAATAGGAATTGACTAGGTAACGACAATGATAATGACATAAGA
>CACRXK020006500.1:0-23243 GCA_902702795.2 Paramuricea clavata | reverse complement strand
GGGGGGCTAGGGCTCCCCGACAGGGGGCTGTAGCCCCTCCTTGGCGCCACCACTGGTTCTTTGAGTACGAACTGTCTTAACGATAAGTACGAAAGGCCAAGCCTGGGTCACCATATGTATACAAGACATACATTAAATTATATGTATGATATACAAGTTATTTGGAATAACCATGCATAAGCATAATTATTTAAAAAATCTATAGACAACCTACCATAATGCATCATGATCGAACATGCATGGCGTCATTATTGATGAGAAGGTAAAAAATCAAGATATACATCATTGTAAGTTTCTTTAATTTTTGTTCTTTAATAAACTATTTTCTATGTGCCAATACAACGAAAATTGAATATTGTAACACGACAATGAGTATATATCGTCGCTTGTAAATGTATTACAGTATTAACTATTTTTAAAAAGGTTATACATACTGTCATAAGCTTTGGACTACCCCATTCTTTAATAACAAAAATAAAAACATAATGCTAATATTGTGGTAATAAATTGGCTTTACTGAAAGAACATACTAAAAACCTCGTCCACATTTAGCTGGCCATCTTCTTTAAAAATGCAAGTTTTAAAGGACATCGGGAAAAAAGTCAAGTCGACATGTAGTTTGATATCGTTAGAAAGAACTTTGAAAACATTAATGAAAGTTATTTTAAACTTTTTAATATCTGTCTTTTTGACTGTAGTTTCTTTGACTTGTTAATGAACTGAATGAAAAATGTCATTGCATGCAAATTTGAAATGTCGAAAAAAAGAAACTTTTTGATCATTTAGTTAATAATATGATACGATGTCCTTTAATTGGCAAACGAGAATAAAAGTTGATTAGAGTTGTAGCTCTCGTAAACTGTCATCAAACATCGAGTGTAGGTCAACTCTCATCAACTTTAAGCAGGCTCACATTTTGAGGACACTAAACGTAGATATATAAGCGATGCTAATTAAACAATGCTTGATCTAATACGCTGACAGTAAAAACAAATTAGAGCTGTTTTCAAGAAGTTTTTTAAAGAACGGTTTTTCTGTCACTCCCAGACCTTGTACTACAATCATTTTCAAATGTGTTGAGACAGACGCCCCAACTACATATTATTTTGCAAAACTTTGATCCCCCTGCACCCTCAGGTCTCAGTTAGCATCTTACTTTGGTGTAATATAGTGTTTGGAATTCGGTAAACAACATTGAATGAGGGGCGGGGGGAAATAAAAATGCTTGTAATAATTTGCATTTATCCACTGATGATCTAAAACCGAAAACAACTTTTAAAAATGATTGTAGGTTTTAAACATTACTTAACTTGTCTTAAAGTTCGCATGTTAACTTGTGAATGGCTGAATAGTAGTACAGTATCAAATACAATTACATACATTCTTGTATTGTAACAAAATGAGGGGTCGGTCACGGCAGAAATTTCGCGTACACTCCACTCAGAACTCAGGTTAAAAACCATGCAGAAATTTAAATTAACTGAGTAGAAATCAGTTGATTTTGAAACCATACAGAAAACACGTAAGTTCTTACAAAAGGCTAAACATATCACCATATTGCAAGAACTAGCTTGATTCACTTTTGCGTATTTCAGATCGGATATTTCATAAATAAAACAGTATTTTGTTTTCAATGTTTTAAACGTATTTTCAGGCATTGAAATATACCAAAAATGCTGTAATTGGTATGTTCAGGAAATGTTGAAATCAGCCGAAGTTCAGGAAATCAACTCAGAAATAAACTTGATTTCAAAATCTCGTACGCTTTCAACTGTCATGACGGACCCCTTTGAGTAAAAGCACGCATTACGAAATCATTATTTGTTTCTCAACAGTAGCTTATCTTTGAGTTCGTTATAGAGGCTGTTTATACGAGTCTGGCTGGCTGGTTGACCAGGTTAAACGAGGCGTTCGCCTTCACACAAATTTTTTAAAGAAATAATTTCACTTTAAATAAAAACTGGGCCAGTCCGTTTAACTGGGACATCGTCGGCTGAAATTTATCCATGCAAAGTCGTTTAACCGGGCTAGCAAAAAAACATTGTTACACTTGACAATATTTATTTGAATTGATATTTTCTCGATAAATTTTGATTTCTAAACTTACAAATTGTTCTTGTTGCTTAAGTAGTTTTAAATCGGAAATTTGTGCAGGAAAAAAGCATGAATTTAACTTTTGTGACAAACCTCGCAGTATTAAACTCGTCAACGAGTTTTTCTTGTTAATTTTGGTTTGTTGAAGTCTTAAACCTCGATCAAACGAGAGTTGGCAGTCACGTGACCTTGGTTAGCTGTTCTTAATGCTTTCCCAACACTATCATGTATTCTATTGAAGTTAAAACATTGTTGGAACACTCATGAAATCTACATTTTGTTAATCTAGAGCTTGAAATGTCGAGTGTAACAATTCGTGACTGCCAGCTCTCATCAACTTTCATTTTCATTTGACCGGGGGCTTTAGCCCGGCTAATATAGAGCCAGAACGCACGTCTCATATAAACAGCCCCTCAGAGACCCTTGCAATGTAGAACGGCAACTCCCGAAGACGACGGCTATTCATACAATGAAATTCATAACATTTTAGAAAAGAATGAATAATCATAAACCACAGATTTTTGCGGTACTCAGGAAATGAATTGCTCAGTAAAGAACTATTCTCAAACATAAATCCGTTTAGCTGTACTAAATTCATTCGATTGATAAAACACGACAAAATTTTCTTTACAATTTCTCGTTTGAATGAGTTTGTGTTGGCTGTTGCCTTCGCGTTGACATGCTACATCATTTAAGGTATTTTTTAGTGAGTTTGGCAAACAACAACGGCAACAGCAGGAAACAAAATTACTTATACTTTTGTATTCGAGCGAAAACATACATTACTAAACTTTTAAAACCACTTATCTTTCTTTTAAACAACCTTGAAATTCCCTGAAGTAGCAACAGAGAGTGCATGAATTCACATAAAACACCGCAAACGACTTGAACGTTTTACTGTGTTGGCGTGGTCATGAGCCGTGAAAATGATGTAAATGACGTAGTGTTTGTAAAAATTGAGAAAATAATACATCTTTAGGATGGAAATTATAGTCGCCTTTGTCTTTATAGAGTAAAGATGCTGTTGTTGACGATCACGTTCTCGTTGCTGTTGTATATTCGCCAAACTCTTTTTTGTCTAAACTCGCGACAGTGTTGACTGAATGAAATCAATATATTAAAACACTTATCGGTTAATTATTATTTCTATCAGTTATTACTCGTTTATATAAGTTTACTCGATGTTTGCTAAACTAACACGATGTTATTATATAATTTTCATCCAGCTTTAAGCTTGCGTTTTAGTAAAATTGATGTTACCATTATCGCCGGTTTTATTGACCGATTCGAAAACTAGCTAGCACAATTTTTCATTATTTTCTATTTTATGCATTGCCAGGCTAAAAAACAACTTTTCAACACAGACTTGTTAAGGCAAAGTGTAAACATTTAAGATTGAAATTATGAAAACAATAAAGGTAGGTGAAATTATATCCTTTTGTTTGAAATGTGCAAAAAAAAGTATTAAAACGAGGCTAGTCAGTCTTCTTTGCTAAATTTTCTTTTATTTTTAACATTTAATTTCTAAAAAAAGGGATACATTTATACTTTGCAAAACTGTCAGTCTTGAAATAATCTGTAAGGCGGAAGTGATTACCTTGGTTGAAATTAATTTTGGAAGAAAAAAAATGACAACTATTGTATTTTTCGAATCGGTCTATGTCATTGGTAATTAAGATTTTATGATTTTTATTTTACGATAAGTGTTATTGATTAGCCTATGAATTGTAAACATGTGAAAATGATGTAATTGTAAAGACTCACTCAAAGATGTGTGCAGGATTGTGTGGCATATTGCATGAGGATTGTACAGTATATGAATTTCGATGCGATTTCAAGACTTTCATAATCAATGACAACGGCACAAATTTTCGTTGCTGAATGCAAAGGATTTGTAGGTTTTAAACTAAGTTTGTCTGGTACCAAAACGTTTGTTACTTTTTGTCTGTATGATGAAATGATTCCAAGATATTTGTGTTTGTATATATGTGAAGTATAATAGTCTGTGATCTATATAAAGCGTCAGTTCATGTACCTATGCGATAGCATCAATCGTTTCAATTTAAGCTAGCTTCTAACCCTTCATGATGGATTTCTTTTTAAAGTAAAGCGGGAATACACAAGGATATATCAGCAT
The DNA here is from genome assembly GCA_902702795.2 of Paramuricea clavata. Lineage (NCBI taxonomy): Eukaryota > Metazoa > Cnidaria > Anthozoa > Malacalcyonacea > Plexauridae > Paramuricea > Paramuricea clavata. The sequence goes on along the minus strand of CACRXK020006500.1, from coordinate 19,012 downwards.
ATTAACATATACGACCGATGTTCTGGTTATCACCTTCAAAACTCAAAAAGAACTTATCAAAAGTTAGTATTAGACAACATATCAATAAGATGAAATATGCACAACATTCAGACCCCATATATTTCAAATAGTTTTTATCAAGTAAGTAAGTCAAGGAATGGACACAAAATTAATATGGCGTCTAGGTTCTGTTGGTTGGACACAATGTTCTTTAAGTTCCTCTGTAGCAATATTTCATAGTATAGACTCAATCACCATTCGTATGGACGAAAAATCTGGACTCATGGTGTCCAAAAATGTCTTTGGACCACTCTCTTTGCAGCCCAATTGTTAAGCATCTTTATTAAATAATTATTATCGAGCTTTTCGGTGGCAAGCAGTGAGATGATGTTTCTTTTTTCGTTTCCAACCCTTCACACCAGTCTCGGCCAACGTCTTTTTTATTTATACTGTGCATGCCTATTAGATTTTGCTGTAAGCTTTACTTTTTCTTTTCTTGCTCTCTTCTGTGTGGACTTTATTTTTTCGTAGGAATCTTGAGACTTCCATTCTTGCTTCCATTCAATATCTTCTTCTAGCGCATGTCGATGACACTTGGTTGGTTGCAGCAAACTCCAGCGGTAATCTTCCGTTGCGAAACGCCTACCTGGGACAATGCTAACACCATTCCTCGACGTTCTGCACAGATTCTTTGATTGGCATGGATACATGGTTTCACATCTTATTTCGGTTCTTTTTGACAGATGAAGATCTTTCTGTTGGAACTAGCAAACATTGCTACATTCGATATGACAGTTAAGTAGAACGAAATTTCTTGCAGAGATTGTTATGTATTCAAATGGTTAATTATTTTTATATCTATGGCGCATATGTCATGAAAAAATGTTACCGCAAGATATTGCTTATACTTTATGTGGATTTCTAACTTGAGCAGTTCTTTTGCCCGCCAGTGTATTAGTATAGGTAATCATGCGATGGCGAGTACAATTAGGGATTAATAGTACGTGTGATGTTTGGAAATTTTGCCAAAATTGGACGAGCCGCCGGGAGCAACATCGCTTCATATATTCTCTCGCCAAAGCCCAGTCCTGCCAGACTTTCAACCAAAATTTGGTGCTTTTGTCCGTATTTTCATTTAGTTCTTTTGTTAAAGCAAATTTTGGTGCTTTTGTTCGTATTTTCATCTAGTTCCTCTAGGGCAATTTCATTTCACGCTTGTGTTTAAAATACTTTTCCGCCATTTTGTTTGTTTTGGGAAAATCATTAATTGTACTGCAGTACAATTAATGAAATACTTGTACTCCTCTCAACCAATCAGCATCCAGTAATTTTGTAATGCTAATAATAAGTATATTAACATACGACTGGCAATGCTCTGATTGTTACCATCAGTCTTCATAAATCCTCGGACTAGCTTTTCAACCGTTTATGACGGATCCATTTTCAACGCAAAGCGAAAATACACAAGGATATATAGCATATTAATATATGACGCCAGAAAGGCAGAAGGTTATATTTTCATTCGTGTTTCTATGTGTGTGTCTGTCAGCACGATAACTTAACAAATATCAAACGTATTAACACGAAAATTTGTGGGACTAATAGACATTGCTCAAGGACCAATCGATTAAATTTGGTTAAATTTGGATGAAAATTCGATCAGCAAACGTTTGTCTTGCTTTACTGGGCAGAGTAAACTGAATGCATAATTAGCCCATTGTATAATTTATGCATTATCCCCGAGCCGACCGACGGCGCGAAGCGCCGTGCGAGAGTACTAATTCCCCCCGGCTATTTACACCCGGGGAAACGAAGAACATTAGCGAAGTCTAAAGTTCATCAATCATCGCGGGCGTGGCTCACCAACGATGTTTCGGTGGGTGGTCGTCCTCACTGATCTCAAAAATATGGCGGACTGTCATGAATAGCAGACACTGATTGGTCCAATTTAAAGTTTGTATTAGAACGACTGCATGACGACAGCGAAATAGCAAACTTTTCTTGATTTGATGATTGGTAAAGTTCGCACTTCGTCCTTTTAAAATAAAGTTTTAATCTAATATTATGTGAGCGCAATATTGTGTGAAAAAATGAAGGACTTCCAGCAGCAACAAATAAAGTCATGCGTCTACTCTACGCTTACCTGTAATCCAGGAACAAGGCGTGCAGCTTCCTGCAGTTTTGTACAATTGTCATCATTTTTTTTTATCTCCTGAGGTAACCCAAGACGTTTTACATTGCGCAGCGTTGGTAATAATTACAAAGGTTAAAGTGGTTGCGTCAGTTTGGGTAATTGTAGTAGTAACAACTTCAAGATTAAGCTCATTAAAAAAACTCAATGATCTTAATGCGGTAAATAGTCGTTGGTTACTTTCATTTTGAAAGGATGCAACTTTAGCTTTTCCAACAACTGCAGTGACGGTAACACCTCAGCTAAAGCTTCTGCGCCAGTTTGGGTAATAGCGGTCCAACATAAACTAAGTCCCTTGAGGTATTTCAATTTTCCTAGCGCAGCCAACAGTTGTTTTTGACATCCATCACCAAAGTTAATCTCTCCCAACTCTAGCTTTTCCAACAACTGCAGTGATGTTAACACGTCAGCTAAAGCTTCTGCGCCAGTCTGGGTAATACGAGTGTAACATAAATGAAGTTCCTTAAGGTATTTCAATTTTCCTAGCGCAGAAAACAGTTGTTTCTGACATCCATCATCAAAGTCAATCTTTCCCAAGTCTAGCTTTTCCAACAACTGCAGTGATGGTAACACGTCAGCTAAAGCTTCTGCGCCAGTTTGGGTAATACGAGTGTAACATAAATCAAGCTCCTTGAGGTATTTCAATTTTCTTAGCGCAGAAAACAGTTGTTTTTGACATCCATCATCAAAGTCTATCTTTCCCAAGTCCAGCTTTTCCAACAACTGCAGTGATGGTAACACGTCAGCTAAAGCTTCTACGCCAGTTTGGGTAACACGAGTGTAACATAAATCAAGTTCCTTGAGGTATTTCAATTTTCCTAGCGCAGCGAACAGTTGTTTTTGACATCCATCATCAAAGTTAATCCCTCCCAACACTAACTTTTCCAACAACTGTAGTGATGGTAACACGTCAGCTAAAGCTTCTGCGCCAGTTTGGGTAATACGAGTGTAACATAAATCAAGTTTCTTGAGGTATTTCAGTTTTCCTAGTGCGGCAAACAGTTGTTTTTGACATCCACCATCAAAGTTAATCCTTCCCAACACTAGCTTTTCCAACAACAGCAGTGATTGTAACACGTCAGCTAAAGCTTCTGCGGCAGTTTGGGTAATACGAGTGCAACTTAAATTAAGTTCCTTGAGGTACTTCAATTTTCCTAGCGCAGAAAACAGGGTGTTTTTACATCCATCTACAAAGTCATTCTTTCCCAAGTCTAGCTTTTCCAACAACTGCAGTGATGGTAACACGAGAGCTAAAGCTTCTGCGCCAGTTTGGGTAATACGAGTGTAACATAAATCAAGTTCCTTGAGGTATTTCAATTTCCCTAGTGCGGCAAACAGTTGTTTTTGACACCCATCATCAAAGTTAATCCCTCCCAACACTAGCTTTTCCAACAACTGCAGTGATGGTAACACGAGAGCTAAAGCTTCTACGCCAGGTTTACGAATTTTAGTGCATTGCAGATCAAGATTTTTCAAATATCTTAATGATTCCAAGGAACTAAAATATGCTGTCATACAGTCAGTATTCATTAAACCAACATTAGGAAACACAATTTCTTCCAAAATTAAAAGAGAGGACAGCATGTCAAACCAAGCTTTTTCGTCACGTATTTTTACACCACCAAGGTTAAGTTTTCTTAAATGTGTCAACAATTTTACCGCACTAAAGAATCTTTCACAGTCCATGTTCGCAACATTCATGTCAGTTAAAACTAGTTCTTCTAAGTACAAAAGACACGAAAGCATGTCAACTAATGCTCTTTCATCAAGTAATTTTATGCCAGTGAGATCAATTTTTTTAATGTCCCCCAACGATCTTACGGCACACTTTAAGTCTGAAACAGTAATATCAGCTAAAGATAGTTCCCGCAACTTTGGAAAAGACAACAACACGGCGGCTAACACCTCAACATCACTGTAAGCTCTTAGTCTCAGTTGATTAAGGTGAAGTTTTCTTAGATTTTTTAGCTGTTTCATTTTGGCAAAGAGTTTTTCGCCATGAGTGATGATATCACTGAAAATCAACTCCTCTAACGTTGGAGGTAAAAACAAATCATCGTCTAAAACGTCAAGATCAATCCTATTGCCTGACATATTCAGATATCTAACCTTCTCTAATGGAACTAAACCCTTACACAAGATACTTATGTCATCTTCCTTGATACACGCTCTACTTATGTCTAGCCCCTCTAATAATGGAAACTCTTTCAAAATGTTAGCAAGTGCCCTTAATCCATCTGAACCGATAGCATTCATGCTTAAGTCAAGATATTTTAGACTGCTTAAGGATGCAAGTGAATAACAGATATTGCTTAAATCGTCGCTATTTAAGTGTGTATTACTTAGCCTTAACTCTTCCAGGTATTTCAACAAAGGCAGGATCCATTGCAATAGAGCTGAAATTCCTTCAGGATTGCTGCTTAAATTCAACTTTTTCAATTGAATTAAGTCTGATAAGGGTGACTGAAGAACCCGAAAATCGTTCGCCATAAGATTATTTGAAGATAAATTCAGTTCTTCAAGTTCTCCTACTGAAGAGAGTAAGTTTGCTAAACCAACAACATCACCACAAATATCAGTATTTGCTAAACTTAACACTTTCAAATGTTTAATGCTTAGACCTAGTGAACATAACGACCAAATGGAATTGCCAACATGATTAAAATCTAAGTCAAGTTTCAGTAGATCTGACCTGATTAAAGAACAAAATTTGCATATGTCGTCAGGTGTCATGTGATTAGAAGCCAATGAAATAATTTTCGTGTTTTCTGAGAATTTGTTGCATTTCTCCTCTAAGTTAGGTAAAGGGAAAAATCTGATGTAGTTACGAGATATATTTAGTTCTTCGAGTGATTGCAGTTGACAAATCCCAATGATGATTCTATTTCCCTGTATTGCGTTTTGCGATAAGTCTAAAGAAACAATGCTCTTAGCTTGTCCATGTTTTTGCAGTATGTCATTTGCTTGTGTTTCAGTAAGGTTATTTTTAGATACGTTTAAAATTTTAATATTTTTCATTGAATCAAAAGTAGTTATTAAGCAGGTTATTTCATGTTCGGTTAAGCCATTATTTGTTAAAATCAAAATTCTTAGATCTTTACAATTGATAAGAACGCGCCATATAAAAGCAAAGAAGCTACCTGTACTACTTTCCCTAAACTTACTACGAGATAAATCTAACTCATGTAAGCCATAATTCACGCTACTAAGAGATCTAACTAGAGCAGAAATGTCCTCGAAATCCAAGTCATTCTCATTAATACGTACGACCTCCAGACAAGACGGTAAAGAATATTTTCTTAGAACATGGTGTACCTTACAAGTTGATTGAATCTCCACAGTGTGAATGTTAATTGTGGATTCTTTCAGCTTCTTCAAGAGGGCATCATTACCAAGAACTCCCAACGATAACTCCAGTTTTTTAGTTGACTCAACATTTTCGAGAAACTCATCAATCATGTTTACTACAGAAAAAAATATCATGTGAGGGCGTAGTGAGCAGCAGAAAGGGGATCCGATGGGGCTGTACAGGTCGAACATCTCCCAATATTCATTATATTCAAGGCAAGAAGAGGCTGTAAAGCCTGTTTTCCACTTCAACCGTATCGTAACGTATCGTAGCATTTTCTTTTGTGTTGAAGTCATTAGTTTCACTCTAGTGCTCAGGAAACAAAGAAATACGCTACGTTTCGGCACCATATATGATTGAAGTGGAAAACTAGTTTATGTTGTATTACGTCTTATACTTAACCATGAGCAAATGGTGAATTACGTATATTGCAAATAAAGCGAATATAATAAGCATGTGCAATTAAACGTATATTTTCGGGCTTTAGAACGGTCTAAAAAGCAGAAATTTCCCGAGCATTATTTGAGTCATCCCTTCCAGGAGGTTTAGCTTGGCATTCATTCCAATTTTCTCGCAGTATAATACGCAAAAAAACACCATGCAGCAAAAATTAGGTATTTTGAACACCGCTTTTAGATAATGCGAAATGTATACTAGGTCCTCGCAACGGACCGTTGCAGGACCTGCTTGTTGCAGCGGGACTTCTAGCTTCCCAGGGGTAATATTTGGCCCACTCCACTATAGATCTCTGGACATGGACAAAACAAATGCCCTTAAACAAAGTAAAGGGAATTTTGAGGGGAAAATGTCTATATCACAGGAATCTATAACAGATGTAAAATGGTGGATAACATCCCTACCAGAGGCCCATAACCCAATAAACCATGGGGAGGTTGACAGGAAAATCAATGAGTATTATCCACCAAGGCGCCATTTCTCGCCTCAACAGGCACCAGCCAGATCTGGTCAACAAAAGCCTTTTTTATGGAAACAGCCGCCTCAGGGCGGCAAACCCCAATACAGGAGAAAGTACAAACAATATCGGTCCAATCAACCGGGGAATCAGGAAAATCACGCTCATGAGATAGAGCGCGGGAGATCGGGGCATTCAGTTTTTAAAACCAGCTGTGAATGAACACATAATCATAATTTTTAGGGTGGGATATGCATGTATAGCCTCCACATACCACTCAATGTGAATGCATGTACTGTTTGACATCACTGACCGGATAACAAAACTACCAACATAACAGTTTTAAATGTTAAGTCTTTTAGCTTTAACTCCTCAACAGGTCCCATTGTTCTTAAGTAGTTCAATACGTCAGAAACGTTCCATGTAGCTTGATATGGAGGAAGAGAGGGCCGAGATTCGAAAAACACCTTTCAAAAATCGGGTTACTAAGGGATGACTGCCAAATGATTGGTCTGTGGGAAATATAACTGGAGAAAGTGCACTCCGAATAGTGTTTAAAACACTGTACGATAACCCCCTCTGGTATTCAGTGAAGAGGAATTCGATTCCATTTCCTACAGTTGCACAAACTGGATTAATCCCCCTCGCGGGTGTATCGCCTGTGGATCTGCTTGTAGGATCTAGGACATAGGGCTTAACCTGGTAATTAAGCCTAGAGGCAAACAAACAATATTAGGAGAAAACCCCAATTTTGAAACTACGGCATTAAAAATGTCCTTGTTAAGAGACCATTCAGTTTCTCGTCGAGATTCTCTATCAGCCACAGTGTTTTGTTTCCCTGGAATATGTGCCACAGTGGGCCATGTATTGTTAATTATACACCATTCCCAGATTTTTGCCACTAATGTATTATTTGCTTTAGAGTGACAAGTGCCCATGTTGTTGATAGAAAACACAGCCATAGTGTTATCAACTAGCAGTTTTACATGTTTTCCGGCAACTGCAGAGGTAAAAGATTGCAATGCCAAGAAAACTGCTAGGATTTCTAAGTAATTTATGTCCTTTGCCCTTTCATCAGGTGTCCAGTTCCCACCTGTTGTTGTGGTGTCTATACAGGCCCCCCATCCAGTCAAAGATGCATCGGTAGCAACGAAGTGTTTCGTAATACCGACCCTCAGCATTTATGAAGGTCTGCATGTGCATCCTGTATTACACTGTATAAGGCGTTAGTGACATATAAAAACAATCGGGGGCTAATGAACTGTAAAGAAAAGGATTTTGGATAAGTCTAACTTACATTCTTCTGTTTCTGGTAAATCCAAGTTTGCCTGTAAAGAATTAAAGATATATATGTAAGACTCGATATATATATAAAACAACATAGTGATGCATCGCTATCCATATCGGTGTATCCGATATCGATATATCGCCCCCAAATTCAAAATATCGGTATCCGCATTTTTGATGGCGATATTATCGCGGTAGTGTATTATAACCAATTTCTACAATATATTTTAAATTAAAAAAATATTCTGAATTTTAATTTCTTGTAACTCGAATAATCGGACACAAGTTAAGTTTCCAGGTGTACTGGTGTACCCAGAGTATAGAGTTATCTCTCACCTATACCATATTCAATGTCTATATTAAAGCTGGAAGTTTGAGCTGTTAGCAATAAAATTGAGTTGAATGCATGTTGGTATAACACCAAAGATATCTGGATAAGCTTTACAAGGTCAGGTACAGTCCTCCGCCTGTCAGCATAGGCGGCTCAACGAATATAATAATATTGGGGATTTAAAAAATCACCCATGCAGAAGATCTATTTGTAAAGATGCCGAACATAAATATAACTTAAGAAAAGGTTCTAACCTTTTAGCACCAATTTCAGGCATTAACAACGACAGGCATTAACAATCATTTATACCGAGAGCTGCCCGCATGCTTGGGCTTTTTTGAATTACTCTAAATCTTAATGAAGTTAGTCTATATAAGCTAAATGACAGCAAATATCTATACCTGCACGTTTGAACTGTTTGCATTGTTGGTTAGCCAATCTCCGTGCGGCATTTCGTCACTCATATCTGCCATGTCATCCAAACCGGCGTTCAGCCAAGGGGATGAAACTTGCGTTGTTAAACTTCCAGAACTGCAAGCTGGTGGCCTCGATTCATTTACAGAAGTACCAGTTGACAACAATGGCCTTTTTAGTCTCGATGTAGTCTGAGAAACAAAAGCTGACGTTGGCAACTGATTTTGTCTTACCATATTAACAGAATTCTGCAGTGGTGGTGTTGACACAGTCTGGGAAACAATAGCTGACATTGATAATGGACCTTGTGTTACCATATTACCAGAACTGTGAACTGCTGGTGTTGATGGAGTATGAGAAGTAACAGTTAACAATGGTGACTGATTTTGTGTTACCATATTACTAGAACTGTGAAGTGGTGGTGTTGACACAGTCTGGGGAACAATAGCTGATAATGATAACGGACTTTGTGTTACCATATTACCAGAACTGTGAACTGGTGGTGTTGATGCAGTCTGGGGAACAATAATTGACAATGGTAAATGAATTTGTTTTACCGTATTATCAGAACTGTGAACTGTTGGTGCTGATGAAGTCTGGGGAACGATAATTGATAATGGTAAATTAATTTGTGTTACCATATTACCAAAACTGTGAACTGGTGGTCTTGTCTCGGAAATTATAACTGACGCTGGTGATGGATTTTGCGCTGTTAAACTCACAGAATTACTAGCTGGTAGCCTCGATTCATTTACAGAAGTAGAAGTTGACGAGAACAAGGGCCTTTGTGTTAACATATTGCCAGAATTCTGAACTGGTAGTGTTGATTCAGTCTGAGGAACAACAATTGACGATTGTGTCAAATCTAGTGTTGGCGTGCCTTGGAATATCTAGAACAAAGAAACATTGTAAGTTCTTTGTGTATTTTATATTAAATTGTTACCGGAAATGGTCTCAAAAACCAGTGACAAGACGCAATATTTACATTCAATTGCTATTATTTCCACCCAGCTTTTTAGTCATAATTTTCCACTTGTCACGTGAATCACCTTTTTATGTCACGCGAGTTACATTGAATTGCCAAACATGATTTTGTTAAAATTTCACAGAAGTGTTATAGCATCATGTCAAGATTAATAAGTGACTAGTAAATTTGGTAAGTTTTCGTGGCTGCCACGCGAGTCACAAGAAGTAAGACGCTACATCCAATGGCTCAAAAATAATTATTAAGAATTAAATACTTTAAAATCAACATCTCCTTAGAAGGTTACTTGTACAAAGCGTGTTTGCCTTTTGCAAAATCAGAAGTGGCAGAAAACACTAGTTTTAAACCCTAAAATTTTGTGACTTGGTTACGCGAGTGACGATGGAATGGCTGTTCGATTTAATGTTCCGTAAAAATTATAACCAGTGACAAAAAGCTTTTCCATAGTGATATAATATATAGATAACTGCACATTTCGAAATACTGTTCAGCGTAATAACATCATCCCTCCCTCCCCCACCCTGAACAATGTTGGGTCGTTAACAAGCAACATTTTGAGCAAGTTTTTGTCCAAGCAACATTGAACGGAGAGCGCGGGAGGGCGCGGGGTTCCGACTATCTTGCATACGTGCGCTATTTTGCAATTCTGTCCAAAGTGTTTTATCACTGATTGTAGAACAGTTACTTACACTCAAAATGTGATCTATATATTTTATAGAGATACAGCAAATATAATAATTCAAATATCTGTACCTGCACGTTTGAACTGTTTGCTTGCACTTCGTTACTCATATCTACCAAACCGCGAGACTGCGGAGGCTTCACCCACGGGTCGAATGCAGCAAAACCAGAAGAAGGAATGGGGGGTGGAGTCACAAATAAACTCGGATTGTTCAAAGTACGCGTGACCACATTTGGCATTTGGAATCCAGCGTATTTTTCTTGAAACACGTTCATATTTGAATCTTCATCTGTATCAGTCATCAGCGAGTCTGTCAAACTCGCCATAATTTCCTCGAGGTCAAATTCATCAGCCGTAAAAGGTGCATGTCTGGGAAATTGCCCTTGATGTGCCATAGTCCCAGATACAGTAGTTTGTAAGTGACCTATATCTGGTTGGTTTGACGCAGTCTGAGAAACCGAAGCTGACGTTGGTAACTGACGTCGTCTTACGATACTATCAGAATTCTGGAGTGGTGGTGTTGATGCAGTCTGGGGAACAGTAGCTGAAAATAATAACGGATTTTGTGTTACCATATTATCAGAACTGTGAACTGCTGGTGTTGATGCAGTCTGGGGAACAATAGATGACAACGATGACGGGCTTCGTGTTACCACATTACCAGAACTGTAAAGTGGTGGTGTTGATGCAGTCTGGGGAACAATAGCTGAAACTGAAAACGGACTTTGTAGTACCATATTACCAGAACTGTAAAGTGGTGGTGTTGATGCAGTCCGGGGAACAGCTGACATTGATAACTGACTTTGTGTTACCACATTGCCAGAACTGTGAACTGCTGGTGTTGACGCAGCCTGGGAAACAATAATTGACAATGGTAAATAATTTTGTGATACCATATTATCAGAACTGTGAACTGGTGGTCTTGTTTCAGTCTCGGAAATTATAGCTGACGCAGGTGGTGGACTTTGCGCTGTTAAACTTCCAGAACTACAAGCTGGTAGCCTCGATTCATTTACAGAAGTAGTAGTTGACGAGGACAAGAGTCTTTGTGCTACCATATTACCAGAATTCTGAACTGGTAGTGTTGACTCAGTCTGAGGAACAACAATTGACGATGATGTCAAATCTAGTGTTGACGTGATACGGGGGGTACAGGATGGCCTCGACTCAATTCCATGGTTACCTGACACTGGTAACTGACGATTGGTTGGCATGGCAACAAACGTGACCACATTTTCCCTTGATTCAGCTCCAACACCTATACTTTTAGAGACTGCAGGAGCAGGTTTTGGTAAGATTGGTACATAAAGTAGCTGGCTACCACTAACTGTACTGCGCAATCTTTCCATGCGAGATATTCCATGGGTACACTGCATCGATATCTAGAACAGAAAACCATTGTAAGGTTTTTAGGTTTGCACGCCGGTAAATATAATTTGTTTAGGTTTAAGGAAAACACAATGCGATTGACTGGTGATTTTTGATTTTCGAGAAACGAGAAAAGCAAAAGATGACCGGTAAAAAAGATGATTGCATGCTAAATATTTCTACAATAAATATAATTACATTGCAACGCATCGGATGGTAGTCTGTCCTGCTAAATGGAAGAGCCTATTAAATTCTCGTCGTTTAATTGGCTCATTATGATCACCTGATATTACCATTTCTATAAGATCATGCAATAGAACGTAATCTATTGCACAGTCCAGTTATGAGTTTTTGTATGTTTTGTTTTTTCATTGGACGGTTTGGTTTTCACTAAATTAGGACATTAGGTAATTTGTTTTATAATTAGCTCCAATATTTTACAAGCAGAAAGCAAGCGAAGTGAAATAGGCTGTTCTGGCAGGATGGTCTGCATGGTTGCATCTGGCTTCTTATTATAACCGAAGCTTCCAAATAGACCAGCAGACAGCTCCTTCTAGTCAACAGTACCTCATTCTCAGCAATTATTCGTATGTAAAGCCGGCCTTGTCCTCGATTACTGTCATAAATATTGTTTGGTGTGTAACATCTGTAACAGCATGTACCAGGATCCAGTTCTTCCAATTTGTTCTTTCTGTCAGCTTTCATCAACACAAAACAAGCATTTTCTAACTTGGAATAAATTTCAACTAACTTTTGTTTGAACTCTACATTTGTTAGTTCCAATGAAAATTCCACTTTGTCTTTCTCAGGGTTTGTACAATGTTCTGTTAAAAAATTAAGAAATCAAACTACTGTATGCATGGCATCAAATATCAAACTATGCATGCATCACCCTAGTATACAGTATATATATGTACAAGAACTTGAGTCAGCTCTTGGCACTTGTACAGTTGTTCAATTAGTGTTCAGATATCTGTACCGGATTCGCAGGGATGCAGGTCAGTTGATTCTTGCTGGAAGGCCTATATATAATTGCATTTTTTGCAAAAATTAAAAACCAATGAATGGCAAAAGTTTTTTTTGTATAATAGTATATTGATAATTCCCATTTACGAATTCAATAACATTACTGTGAAAAATAAACTTTAGTTAGCATAAGCCAATAATGGTTCATTCTTTTCAAAATGTATTCCCACATTAAAACCCTTCAAATTATTGAAAACCATTGATGTGAAAACAAAGCACAATGTCTGTCAATGTTTTTTCTCAACAAACTGTCAGAATTTTGATTCACATTAATGGTGCCATTAATCTGTTTCATTTAAATACCACCAATATATTGGTTGTTGGCAATATTCACATCAATATTAGTACCAAAACCATCTTGAAAACCATTACTGTTTTTTGTAAAAAATGCCGGTGATTGTCTGGCAGTACACTGAGTAAAATAATAAAGTTTTGGTGCATAGGGACATTATGCAGCACAATGGATTAACAAGTAAAATAGTCTGGCGCTGGACACAGTAAAATACGTAGGGCGCATCGGGGTGCAATATAAGATATCTATATGTACTATTTACAACATGAGCGGCCGTGTTGTATCGGATATACAAACTCGAGCCGACTTTTAATGACTTAAAAAACGACTCATCTTATGAGTTCAAGTAATTTTAAAAATAAACGCTGTCTAAGCCGAGAAAATCAAAGTTAAAGTTTATGTAAATCAACATGAATCTGTATCACATATACAGATACGACACGCTGATGATTTTTCTTTGTGTTTTCTTCATGAATTATATTAATGCGTTTTTTAAAGGTGCAATACAGCCGTAGTGGGATAATTACTAGAGACCTTTATACGATGTGGAACGGCAACGCGACGACGACGGCTATTCGTACAATGAGATTCATAATATATAAAAAAGAATAATTATTATTATATATCAATAGTCAAAGTCGCATTTTTCTAGTGTTTTATTGGTTGAGAGCATATCACGTGAGAGTGACGAAATTAGTGTCTCCCTCGCAACAGCGCGAGAAGGAGATAATACGTTATCGACCGGCGAATAACAAAAAAAATCACGTGCGCCATCATGTGAAGATGCGACCTTTGGACATGCCTAGTACGTAATTAAAACTTTCGCTTTAAGTAACTGCAGTGTAGCCAGTAAAACATTTCATGTATTTACGTTTATTTGTTCTTTAATTTGTTGTTTCTTTGACTATTGATATATAATAAAACACTTATTTACTGAGACCTCGGGAAAGCAGTGTGTTTTGTGGACCCTCGACCGTCGATGTTTCCCTCGGCTTCGCCTCGGGAAACATCGACGGTCTCGGGTCCACAAAACACACTGTTTCTCTCGGTCTCAGTAAATAAGTGATAAATATCCCACGGGAGTTTGAGATGACACCCACGGTCTGTTTACAACGGGAAACTACAGACTTTTACGTTTTGGATAAAACGCCTGCATTTCAAGACGCGAGAAGTGATGTACTGTACCCAGCAATTAAATTAGCTCAGTACTACAGTAGTAGCACTTTTTGAACCTGAATAAAGCCACTATTTCAAGCTAACCAAACAGTATTAAATTGATACAATCAATAATAGTCTTATTCTGGCCGTTGACGTCGCGTTGTCATCCTAAATCGTCTCTACTATTTAAAACACGACCAGCTAGGAGTGCTTATCAGAAACAAAACACACGTGTCTTTTATTTTGCGAGTATAAATGGCTTAGAAAGCATGATTTTTTATCACATATAAAACCACGTAGAACGTATCTACACGAATGGTGATTTCCTTTGTCTTTTAATTTCCTCATGAATTATTGAGGTTTTTAATGAATATGTTTTTGTGTGTTACTATGGCCTTAGGTAAAGGACAAATCCTTTCAATTTTGGTGTAATTTGGGCAACAACAAACACAGACAAAAAAATACTCAGTTCTAGTTTCATATCCAACCTTCATACTGCACTTGGAAAATAATCATTAATTTCACACTCCATTACCTGGTTGAGGAGGTCCACATCCTTTCTGCATTAACTGATTTATTGCTTCTCTTGAACATGTTTCTTTTGTAACTTTTGTGATCTCGTTATCAGGGTCAAGTAGAAACAGCTTGACAGAGAGCTTGTTTACTGGCCGTCCTCGCTTCTTTGGGCTTAGCTCACGATAATTACTGGCCATATTTCCTTCGATCAGTTCGATGTAATCTTACATATTTATAATAGAACGTAGCCTGTGGTCAATAGTTGTCTACATAACCCTGAAACACAAAATACTAAATTAATGATGCAATGGTTTTATTCCTGTGATTCACTATAGACACACATGGACAGATATTTAACTAGTCTGATATTGTCTGATAGCCCATTGCGTGCCAGCGCTCTGTTCTTCATGAGTAAAATCATCTGGCATTAGAAAGAGTAAAATAATGAAGTAGGAGGGCACATCAATTAGACACAATTCAACTTAATTAATGCAGGTTAAAGCTTATCAAGCTACTGTATTTTGTAAAATGTAAAAATATTACACCCTTGACGTTCTTACATACTGTACTACTCATTTCATGGACATAAATTACCAACAGCTTTAAATTAAACAGCTAGCCAGGAATGTAAGTCATATTTCAGCACATGAAATCCGTCATTTCACAGGAACAAATATTTGGTCGGAAATTTATACACTCAAAGTTCTGCTTAATGCACAGGAACAAATATTTGGTCGGAAATTTATACACTCAAAGTTCTGCTTAATGCTGGCTACAAATATACAGTTCATTTTGGTTGAAGATAAATATAGAATATTAATCAAATACATAGGCGTCGAAAGATTGATAAGTGGGGGGGGGGACCATATTCATATATTCGTGTTCTGCATTATTAATTTCTTTTGAAATCGATTGTTTTTAAGGTCTGTGAACACGAATACATGAATATGGGCCCCCCCCCCCCACTTATCGATCTTTCGACGCCTATGATCAAATACAAGGTTTTAAAGTAGTGTAAATATGAATATTGATGGCAGGAATATAAAGAATAGGAGTAAGGAATATAAATATTTGAAACAATATTTTGCGTGTTCAGTCCCCCCCCCCCCCCCCCACCTTACACCAACTTTTTTTTAAATCTTAAACCAACATTTTTAAAATTCAAGGCATTGAACCAGTTCAAAAACCTAATCTTAATTGAATTTAATACCTTGATTGAATAAACAAATTCTGAATTTGCTGCAAACTTCTGACATTATAAGTATTTGGTGATGATAATAATAAAAACAAGACGCTCTATAGAGCGTTAACTCGCTGGGGCTATACAAACACGCACATTACCGTATATGATACATGCATGCATGCATGCCGTATACGGCATGTAGTAAAAGACTGACTACCGGAACACCACCGGAACACCACCATTTTGTTTGGGGTTAGGGTTTGGGGTTAGGGTTAGGGTTGGGGGTTGGGGTTAGGGTTAGGTGGTGTTCCGGTGGTGTTCCGGCGGTGTTCCGGTGGTGTTCCGGTGTTCCGGTAGTCAGTGTTTTACTACATGCCGCAGTATACACTTGTTTTAATTAAGATTTAAGGTTGTCCCTCGGTTGTCCCGAGCTAAGCGGAAAAGTCGAATACGAGCGCGAAAGGGTTGAAGATTAAACTTTTCAGTTAAAGTTTTAGTAGTTTTGTTCACTCTGTTTTGAACTATATCACCATATATAACACTGCTCTGTCTATTTAGGTGAATACTATGTTATAATATTGTTATTTATATCCCACTGACTTGCATTGTGCCCCAATGCAATCATGCACCCTACTTTATTAGTTTAATGTCCCATACCAGTCGATTTTGCTTGTCAAAGGGAGAGTGCTGCCGCTCTCAAATTGGCTAGGTTTGTATTGCAGGTAGGAGGCTCAGTTTTGAAGTTTCTGTTAATATAATGACCCAGTTCAGGATTTTATACAATCAGACATGCAAATAAAACTTCCGGCGTTTCCACCGGCTAGGATTAAACTGCGCGTTCAAAATAAAATTACGTTCAAAATAAAATATTTTGGGGCTTTTGGGCTCAAAATACTATCAAAATGAAGAGAAAAGTGAGACAAATCCACTGGTATACGGCCGAAAAAGAGAAAACCAACGATACCAAAGTTATCAAGGATCAAACGTACTACATTTTTTATAATTAGTTGAATAGTTTTGAGCGATTCGTTCGCAATACAATTTCGCTTGGATTTTAAAGATAAAGGCCATAAATCGCTAGAATACTGTTGTTTAGTGATACATTTGACACCCGTAAGTACAATTTCTTACGCTGAATCGAACGGTGGTATTTTTTATCTTTATTGCGCCATTAGGCATTGATACAACTTAGTACAAGGTCAAGGACAAACGTAGTACTGCGAGTGAGTGTCAACATGAAAACGCACTGCGAGCGATTTGTAAACAATACAATTTCGCTTGGATTTTAAAGATAAAGGCCATAAATCGCTAGAATACTGTTGTTTAGTAATAGATTTGACATCCGTAAGTACAATTTCTTACGCTGAATCGAACGTTGGTATTTTTATCTTTTTTGCGCCA
The DNA here is from genome assembly GCA_902702795.2 of Paramuricea clavata. NCBI lineage: Eukaryota > Metazoa > Cnidaria > Anthozoa > Malacalcyonacea > Plexauridae > Paramuricea > Paramuricea clavata. The sequence goes on along the minus strand of CACRXK020006500.1, from coordinate 1,916 downwards.
TTAGGCATTACGAAACATTATATTTCACACTACAGTTTTCACCGCGTTTCCACAGCTATTAACTAATAACTATTTAATAGAGACTGTTGTTGGATAAATTTTATATTGATATGACACTAATATGCTTCTCATAAAGTAGTTATCTATTAAAACTACGTGGTGTAGTTTACTGTAAGTTATAACCTTTTACCTTGAAATTGTCTTTGCCTTTGGCTCGTTTATATCCAGATTCAGTATATTATATGAAATTAAGATCGTACATGGGAATTCGACGATCCAAATTTCGGATTTTCAGAGCCGTGCACCAAGAAAAATGCATTAACTAAACTAGCAAGAATGTCTAGAGTTAGACACAATGCAAAATCCATAAAAAACAGGTACAATTCGTTAAAAATTTTAACGAAATTTTTTGAAATATTTTGCCCACTCCACGAAAGGCCGCCATTTTGATATTAGGCAGCTCATTAATATTCTATTTTGTGGCTATCGAAGAAAATTGGAGATCCACTATTGCTGATCCACTATTGCTGATCCACTATTGCTGATCCACTATTGCTGATCCACTATTGCTGATCCACTATTGCTGATCCACTATTGCTGATCCACTATTGCTGATCCACTATTGCTGATCCACTAAAAATGCGTGCCGAAACCTATACTCGCCAGGGCACAGAGTGCCCCAGCGAGTAATTATAAATTGAAAAAGCTATCAAATATTCAAATAATGTGAAAACATTTTTACAATCCATGCACTAGTGCAGCAGTGTCCAGAACTTTGGTACTTAAGTGCTGGGTTCAACGTGCTTGGCTGTTTGCTCAGTGCCCCTAAACACGAGGCTAGTAGAGTCTCCTCTACTGCAATCACACTCCTGCATGAGCATAAGCCAGTTGACTGGTTTGTTATATGCCAGAGGGATGCCGTGTATGTACTACTAATATACGAGTAAGCCAGGCATGTGAGTCAGGCAAGGTTATTCCAGGGGTTGCTGAATTGGAAATATTTTATTTAGTCGCCCAAGTGGCTAGTAAAGAATAGAGTTGGGTCACCAAATTTAATAACAGGCTGCCCAGTATATCATCAATAAAGACTTGTTGGTCAATTAATTAATCTATGGAATTCTATGCATACAAAAATTATGTAATAATTAGGGACCGGTCATTAATAATGGGAGGGGAAGCGGTGAGTGATAAATACCAAATATTGAAATTTTAGAACCGCACCAATCAAAAGACCTGTATTTTCAAGATGCCCCACCTTCATCTAGAAAATTTAGGGGCCCCCTCCAACATTTAAAATCGTAACAATTAAGGTTCTATTTTTAATAAATCAGTTACTATAAAATTATACCAAAAGGTGTCCTTTTAATGGTGAACTTTTTTGCATTGTTTTATATTTAACATTAAAATTAATTTTTAGTTAAGAATAAGTTTTTAAAAAGTTCCTCCATTAGAGAGACTAATACTATTTATTAAGATGTATTTGAGTTGAATGAACTGTTTCATGTTATTCTATTATATAAAATATAACATACTGGTAATTATAGTAACTTTCTTGTTTTATAATATGTTTTCAACATTAAAAAATTGGAGTCGCTCCTTGTCACATATTTTTCAGTTTGAAGCCGCCCGCAATTCAAGCATAAATAGTTGAAGCCACCCCCCTTTTCTTACCCACCGCCCCCCCTCCCATTAATGACCGGTCCCTTATCAACCCTATATAGTGTTCTAATCTAATTTCATCCCATTTACCATCCAACATCCTGTTTGTTTCCAGTTAACATAATCTCAAAGGTTCAATTAAATAGAAACAGGCAGGCAGTAAAATGAAACAGTTTACGTTTTGAAACATTACTGGCATTACTGTCAGTCACCAGGGACCCCAGAATGATGTGAGGGCAAGGGGGCAGATTTTCAAT
>CACRXK020006499.1:731-25070 GCA_902702795.2 Paramuricea clavata | reverse complement strand
ATGTGTTAATCTTGGAAAAAATTACTCCGTTTGGGATAACAGAAAAGATAGCGAAATGGAATGTGATTAGAGTCCGTGGATGCAAGTCTCTTGAAGGTGTCACTCATCAGGTCATGCCTGATAGGATTGAATTTGGCACTTACGCCATTGCTGCTGCTATGACCAATGGTAGGTACCATGTTATGGCTTTAAAGAAACACCTTTATCAGTTTTAAACAAATCTCATACAAAGTCCAGGAAGGGGAAGGGACGCCGGAACGATGTAAAGGCAAGGGGGGGCAGATTTTCCTGAAAGGGCACTTTTGAATTGATATCTGACTAAGAGATGCTGCAAAATATCGAGAGTTGAACTTCGCCTAATCATGTTTTCGATTTATTGGATGATAGGGGTGCGAGGGGGTTCTCCGCCAGGCGATTGTGCTATTCTTGAAGCTCGATGACTGCATTCATTTCTTGCGTTTTCTGAAGCAAATTCGTAAAAGAATCACATGCACTAACATTTCTGACAATTCGTTATTCCGCCAAGGCAATCCTTTAAATTGAAAGGGCATCTTTGCCCCTGCTCCTCCTGGTAAAGGGCAACGGGGGCGGCTGCCCCTCCGGCGTCCCTGGGAAGGGTCATCCTTAGTTAGTCCCGTGTTAGTACATGAAGAACTTGCGGTACTCGAAAGTGTGGTAAAAATTACCAAAAAATAGAGTAACAATTTAAATTACTTCTCAAAAAAGGTAATTATTATAAATTACAAATTACCTCCTTCAAAAGTAATTAATTACGAATGACGTGAAAGACACATGCTGTTACTGGGCAACCAAAACCGCAATAGTTGAGCGCACTATACGTCCTTTTTAGCGCCCTTTCCTATAAATTATCGCATTCTCAAACAGCCTTTCAAACTATTAATTTCAACGTACGAATTTAGGTAAAGTTGAATTTGAAGTTCCAGAAGACATGAAAGAAGACATGTTGAAGGCGATATGCCAGCCGCTTGATGCCGCTGGAGTTAAAATAGATCGCTACAGCCAATATGGCCTAATTGTAATCTCACTAAAGAATGGCACCATTACACCGGTTGATATCAAAACAGGTCCTTATCCTGGTTTTCCCACTGACCTTCTACCACAATGGGTGGCATTCATGACCCAAGCACAAGCCACAATGACAAAAGAGTACGCAATCATACATGATAAAATCTATGATGGTCGTTTCAACTATGTGGATGGTTTGAAGAAAATGGGAGCCGTAATTGAGAAAGTCAATGAAAGAGAGTATGGAGTGAAAGCAGGTACAATAGAGATTATTACAGTAATAATAGTACTAGAATATGTGAGGGGCAAAGGAGATATTAATTACCCCTGTCAGATTTTGTGATGAAATTGAATCATGGAGATTCTAAGCCCGTTTTACATAGTAAGCTCTATATATATATATTTGAAGCAAGAACTTCAGTCATTCGGCCTATAAGAAAAGCGAAGCCAAAATTGCGGAATTGCTGTCCAATACATATGAATGTTGTAAACAGGTTTAATACAACCCCCCCCCCCCAGCTATTCCATTTTTTTTCTAATTGCTAATCAAGTATTCAAATTATCAGTTGATAAAACCGTTATATTACTCCTTAAATCGTAGTCAAAATACGAAATTTCGGTACACTAGTAAAACAATAGAAAGAGACTGTCTAAAACTGACGTCAAGTAGCTCCATCTTTGGCTTTACGTTTTGGACTCGAGGTACAAAGCCTGAAAAAACATCAAATTCAACCAAAATTTGATATGCTTACCCATGACAAACTAGCCTGCTCGCAGGCTAATGACAAATGACTGCCTGTGCTTCCTGGCCAAAGTACTAAAGTAATATGGATTAGTCACAACTATAAGTCCTACAAGCTTAAGTTTAAAATAATGCATGTTATTTATGACAGGTTCAAAGCTGAACGGGACTCGTGTTGAGGCTACAGATCTTCGTGGCGGAGCGGCCTTAGTCCTTGCTGGTCTGGTTGCCCAAGGCTCAACAGTGGTACGAAAATTTGAATTCATCCAGCGTGGTTATGAAGACATGGTGGGAAAATTGAATAAATGTGGTGCCAATTTGAAGATCCTTAAAGAAACCCGTCCTGGTTTTCATGGTGGACCAGGCCATTTCTAACTTTCGTTAATTGTTACACTTAATTAATAATTGTTTACACTTCTATTTCTAACTTTTGTTATTTGTTAATCAGTTTCATTTAAGACATTTGTCACATTTAGCTTAGCAATTTAATCACGAAGGCCTTTCTAACTTTCAATGATCATGCCTATTATTAAACTTGTTCTTTGTTGTCTGCTATTAGTCGGAGGCATTAATTTAGAGCTTAGCACTTTTATCGTTTTCAGTCTATCTTTAATGTAAACGTTGTTGTAGTTTTCAAGCATTAAAATCTTCATTATTCATCACATCTGACTCGATCGTTCTCAGTCCAGTGTTGAATGATGGGTTCACCAAAGGTTAGAGCATTCCCATTTGCCCAGTTGCGAGGCCAGGGGAAAGGAAGTGGCTTGCAGCAGAAGAGCTTGGCGGAAGGGGTGTATAGGGGGCAAATGTTCCAAGAAAACTGCCGTTCTACAGCCTTCCAAACCTTGCCGAACATTAAGAATACAATTGATAGCCATCTAGAGACCACAGAATGATAAAAAAAATAGAAACCGGAGAGGATTTGGTTAAAATAACCAATTTGAATTGGTTATTTCAACCAATACGTTTCAGTTGCAGTGTAGCGTGGTATTAGACAAACTGCATGGCAGGGAAATATCAGGCACGATTTGTTTCTGCAACGTACAATTGTCGATATAATCGTGTAAAATCAGTGACAAAATTCGTGGACCGGTTAGGCTGAAAGAGTAACATAAACAGTGGCGTAACTACTCTGGGCTCAGACCGGGAGAACCCGGGGGCCCCCAACCTAAATGGGGGCCCCCAGGCTTAGGCGATAGAGCAAAAACATTGGTCAGGGTCTCTGATATGTTAGAATGTCGTTTTATGACCATCAGAATTCCGTAAAATCTCTCCCCAAAGTCCAGGAAATGGCATTTCAGAGAGTCTAGATTCAAAAATTTTCCGGCTGAGCATGCTCTGGACCCCCTAGAAAACTTCTGCATATATGCCAATATGGCGCTCGACTCGTGCCTCTTCTACTAGGGGGGGCCTTCGAAAATGTTGAACCGGGGGCCCCCTGATATAACGTTACGCCACTGAACATAAACCCTCTTCCCCCATGTTGGCATGTTCAATATGTGTAACTAAATTTACATTTTATCTGAAGTGGCTTTGTCGTCCATTGTGTCGTTGCTTAGTCTGAAAACAGAGCTACGTTTCGCCCTTTCCGTCGACCCGCGAATTTTAGGGCGGGCGTAACGTAGGTCTGTTTTCAGGCTAGTCGTTGCTCAGCCGACATAAACCGCTACCATTGAAATTGAGGTTAGACACTTTCAAAGTGTCCTATACCCGATTCATTGTCGCTGATTATAGCTGATAGTCTTGTCTTCTTTATTACGACGGATGACCCATTTACGTGTATAAATCACTGACAGTACTCCCGTAATTTTTTTCCACAGCCGGCCCAGGGAAAGACCCTGAATTTGCATATGTTTTAAAAATATAAATGTTTTGGAGCACGGCATGCATCCTAGCATTAAAATTTGAAAAGTATGACACTTTAGAAGGTTAAATGTTAAAAACCTATATCATTAAGTATACTGATAAAATGTGCGCCTTTACATTTGAAACTAGGGATTAAAACGTGTTATACATGCTTCACATAATCACATTTCAAATTTTCCAAATCAAAATATAATATATTATTCTTACATCATAGTTGCGCTCTCCTGCGGTTAAACTACTGCCGATTATTGCCAAGCATTGCACAAATTTTTTTCATGAATCACTCTACAAAAAAACTAATCGAAAAAATTCCCTGCAATTCGAAAAAATTCCCTACCATTTTTTCCTGTTTATAAAAGCGAGTCGAATTGTTAGGTTCCTTCATAGCGTATCTACGAGTAGAACAAAAATTGTTTCAAACTGATTGAAAAATATATAGTCTCAAAAATGTCTGAACTTATGGTAGCGGGAAAACCTAAACTCCAAGGCAGAATCAAGATTTCTGGAGCAAAAAATGCCGTTCTGCCACAAATGGCAGCGAGTTTACTGACGAAGGAAAAAGTCACTTTAACGAACGTGCCTGACATTACTGATGTTAGGGATATGATAACCACCTTAGAGGCGTACGGGGTATCTGTACAGTCTAAAGATTGGAACGAATTTAATGGCGGTACTTTAGAACTACAAGCAGGTATGCTGGTCGCGTAAGGTCTTAATGAACGGTATTATTTTTCAGGAACTTTTTTAAAATTTGAATTCTAAGCGAGTTGATAATGTAAGGTCAAGGTATTCTTAACATTTTCTCTTTTTCTTTGGGAGGGAGAGTAATTTAATACTTGTGAGTCACAACTCTAGGTGGGTCCGCGGGGCATGCCCCAGTGAAAAAATTGTGGAGGCACTTGGAGAAATATGTAAAGGTCTTAAAAATCACTTTTTGTCAATTGGCAATTTAATTCAGTGGGAGACACAGTCACATAGAGCGTTATCGTATTTTCAGATCCGCCACTGGTATTTTGATTTGCGATATACCTATTTTACTTCATTTTAAAGGTTAGGAATTTTTGGTTTCGTACTGGCTGAAGTTCTCAGTGTTTTAAGGATTTTTAAACACGTCAATATCTCGACTTTTACTAGAATAGACTTGTCATCCTATTGCAATAGTTAAGTGTTGTGTGAAAACCAGCATTACAGGGAGGGTTAGCCCCTTCCTCGTCCCCAGGGCCACGCTTGCTGAGCAACAAGAGGGCTAGCCCTACATATAGGAATTACCAATGGCTCGTTAACTCAAAATTCGACTGAAATTTCGACTGAAATTTCGAAAAAATGCACTTGAGTTGAGGTTTAAAAACTTAATAACGTTAGCCATATTGTTAAAAGTTCAGTGAAGATACGGAAACAATAGTATATTTATTACCTACAGCGAACAGCGTTCTATTGATCACTTCTACTTGCCGGCTATGAAACTAGCAATTGCAATTACTCGGCTAGGCAAGGTAGACTGATATATGTTAATTACTGTACTCATAGGCGTAGCAATGTGCGTTTTTATGAAAACAATTACACAAATCATAATATATCGTAAATTAATGTACGCAAACGATTCTCAAGTAAAAAATCTAGCTAACACCACGCACGTAAAGCTTAATTCCCCATTTTAAAGATTCTCCCTTTTACATGTAAAGATTTCCCCTTTTAAAGATTCCCGATTCCTCGATTGCCCAATTCCCCAATTCGCCGATTCCCCAATTCTCCGATTTCCCAATTCCCCGTTCCCCCTTTTAAAGATATCCTCAGACTGATACATGTTAAATACTATACTCATAGCAGTGTGCGTTTTTATGAAAACAATTACACAAATCATAATACTATTATAGTAAATTAATGTACAAAAAAGATTCTGAAGTCCAGAATCTAACTTCACCACGCACTTTAAAGCTAGATTTCCCCGTTTAAATATTCCCCCTTTTAAAGATTCCCCGATTTCCCAATTCTCCAATTTCCCGTTCCCCTTTTTAAAGATAGCCCTAGACTGATACATGTTAAATATTATATTCATAGGCATAGCAGTGTGCGTTTCTGTGAAAACTAGTACACGAATAATAATATAGGCCTATCGTAAATTAATGTGCGAAAAAGATTCTGAACTCTGAAGTCAAAAATCTAAAAGGCACCACGCACGTAGAGCTAGATTTTCCCTTTTAAAGTACCACCTTTTAAAGATTACCCCTTATAAAAATTCCCTTTTAAAAATTCCCCGATTCCCATTTCCCACTATTAATATCCTCAATTCCCCGTTCCCCCTTTTAATAATAATTAAAGACATAACAACTCATGCTGAAATCTTGATAAACTGGAAGGTTTGGCTGGTTAACGAAAATTCATTTTGTTCGGTGTAGTGTTTCATAAAAGTATAAACATTGTTCGCTTCCAGTCGCCATTTCATACAAATATAATTAATTGTTCAAGATAAGCTTTAAGACCGCTAAAAGAAATTCGTCATTGAAACTTAAGCCGTTGAGGTTTAATTTTATTTGGATTTACAAAAAAGTGATTCATGTTAACAAGGTTTCAGTTGGTTTCAGCAGTTTGCGATGTGTCAATGAATCGGGCAAAGTCAAGGGCGAGATCAGCATAACCCGGAATTCCAATTCCTCGATTCCCCGTTCCCCGGCTTTTAAACATAGCTGCTCTTAATTATCATCATGACCTATAGCTATTCACTGTAAGCTAAATTTCACAGTGAAATTTTAAAATCGATCATTCAAGATTCTTTGCCATATGCTTGATTTAGCATCACTAAGACGTAATAACAAACTACTACACCTTGCCTGGATATTGCTAAAATATACCAAATTTAGTTCGAACTATGTCGAGTACTTTGACCTTCCGGCCTAAAACAAGCCCCAACTGGTCCTACATGTGCATGGGGTTTCTCCTATATTCTTAGAAAAGGATGACCTCATTTCTATTAAGCCAAAGGATGCATGATTTGTTCCTCCTACAAGGCTGAATAGTAATTGCTTTAATCGCGCTATTCTAACTACTTCATCCAAATACCCATTTAGGTGTATAAATTATTGAAGTAGAAATACGGAATAAGACAAACCATCAGGAAAATACATATACGATTTGTCCCTAAACAATTGCCAGTATATAGAACGCCTTATTACCATTGCCAGTTTGTCGGTGTTGTGTTTAAACTAGATTTATATGCTGTCAGAAGTTTGATACATATCTTAACACGGCTTATTTGCATGTAAGTCTAGTATAAATCACGACAGTGTATATTAATTAAAGAGCCGATATGTTATGTTATATTAAAATTTCCAATAAATAATATTATTTTATTTTTGGTAAAGTATAAAAGTTTTATACGAACCGAAATAAGCCGCGGCCTCAAAGTCTCGAACTACTCGAATTTGTTTGCCAAGCTATAGCCTAAATAAGCCGCGGCTTGTAGCAAATTGATTATTTATACGAGTCATTCACGATTTTTTAATGGTTTCACATAATTTCTCCTGCAGTAGGACGTACTATGATAGTTTTAAGTGAAAAGGTGGATATTTTATTAAAATTTTAAATGAAAAGGTTATTAATATTCTACCTTCAAAAAGTGTTTATATTCTGAAATTTCATGCAAGAGTGCATACCGCAACATATGCAAATCTAAATTCGGCGGGGTTTTCCCAACTCAAATTATTTTCTTACATCATCCGGACGTGAAAGCGCTTGCTGCGAAACTGCATAATTAACTGCAAGCCTTGCAATATTTTTTGAAATGAGTCACAGACACAGTAAAATATTTTCCCTTCGATTACATTTTTTGCCAAAAATAAATCCCCCTCTCCCATTTTCTGCCTATAAAAGCGAGTGAAATTGTTAGGTCCCTTCATATCGCAGCAATTTATCAACGAGTGTTCAGAGTATAAAAATTGCTTCAAATTGATTGAAAAATATATAGTCTCAAAAATGCCTGAACTTATGGTAACGGGAGGACGTAAACTCCAAGGCAGGATCAAGATTTCTGGAGCAAAAAATGCCGTTCTGCCACAAATGGCAGCGAGTTTACTGACGAGGGAAAAAGTCACTCTAACAAACGTGCCTGACATTACTGATGTTAGGGATATGATATCGACCTTAGAGCCGTACGGGGTAACAGTGAAATGGGACAAACCTAATAGTACTTTAGTACTACAAGCAGGTATGTCGAACGTGTTAAGTTCATGCGAAAGAGGGCAAGATTTTTCAAATATTTTTTAGGCCATTATACATGTACGCGGAGATTTTCAGTTAAGATTTAGATTCGAACTATATTGTATATTTAAAAGCGAGACGTTGATAATGTAAGTGATTAATTCCAATTCTTAGGATTTTGCAATGGATTTTCGGGATTGACTTGACTTGTTAAACAGATTAACGACTTGCGACTTGACTTAAACGTACAGTCGTGTAAATATCTAGTGAAAATCAAGATCTACAACTTAGCCAGATTGGCATATCTCCCCCCATTCATGGTAAAAAGTAGAACTTGCGACTTGACTTACTACCCTTGGAGTGAATGACTTGTGACTTGGACTCTATTGCAATAGTTATGTGAACAAACCATGCTTTCTATACCAAAGTCGTACATTCGTGACATTTATTAACTTAATTGGTTTTTCTTCACATGTAGGGAGCCCAACATCTTCACTACCAGGAACCAATGCAGGAGCCGAGATTCGTGCTGCATTTTTAGTTTTTGGTCCCCTGTTGGCCAGAACACGCAGGGTTGAAGTGTACAAGCCAGGGGGTTGTAAAATTGGGAAGAAAGGCAGACCAGTTGACTATCATATACAAGCGATGAAGGACATGGGAGCCGAATTGATTAAAGAGAGTGCTGAAGTCGTCTCTATGAGGGCAGACTCTGGTCTAAAACCTGCAACAATCACGTTTAAGAACAGTTCTGTTGGTGCGACGGAAACTGCCATAATGGCTGCAAGCCTAGTGAAAGGTATAGTCTAAAGGTGGTATTAGAAAAAAGACAAAGAAGTGAATTGGTTGATATATTGAAAACGTGTTAGCCGTTAAGGTCTATAAACCAAATAGGCAACCACTTTAGTAATTAAAATACTTACTATGTATACTCATTGCAACCAAATAACAAATTATCGATCTTATATAAAGCAAACTAATGTATTACCTGAGGTATACTATATACCTGCCTAAGTGATCAATGAATTGACTATCAAATATTGCAAACACAGCAAATGACTATAATTGACTTGTGAAGTACTCAAACACTCAAAGAAATAACCGACTAATTTAACTAACAATACCTAATTATAGCACTTCTAATTAACAAATTAATTAACTAACTAATTAATTAATTAACTAGGTGAGGTGACCAACCACGATATGTTATCCACCTGACTGTCCGACATGCATGTTTCAGCACGAACTGATAAGCTAGAACTAAAAAAGCATAACTATTACTTCTTAAGGTGAAACGGTGATCCGAAATGCGGCGATTGAACCAGAAATATGTGACTTGGTTAAGATGCTGGCAGAGATGGGTGCACAAATCACCATTGAAAAAGATGTGTTAATCTCGGAAAAAATTACTCCGTTTGGAATAACAGAAAAGATAGCGAAATGGAATGTGATTAGAGTCCGTGGATGCAAGTCTCTTGAAGGTGTCACTCATCAGGTCATGCCTGATAGGATTGAATTTGGTACTTACGCCATTGCTGCAGCTATGACCAATGGTAGGTACCATGTTATGGCTTTAAAGAAACACCTTTATCAGTTTTAAACAAATCTCATACAAAGTCCAGGAAGGGTCAGGGACGCCGGAACGATGTAAAGGCAAGGGGGGCAGATTTTCGTGAAAGGGCACTTTTGAATTGATATCTGACTAAGAGATGCTGCAAAATATCGGAAGTTGAACTTCGCCTAATCATGTTTTCTATTTATTGGATGATAGGGGTGCGAGGGGGTTCTCCGCCAGGCGATTGTGCTATTCTTGAAGCTCGATGACTGCATTTCTTGCGTTTTCTGAAGCAAATTTGTAAAAGAATCGCACTAACATTTCTGACAATTCGTTATCCCGCCAAGGCAATCCTTTAAATTGAAAGGGCGCCTTTTGCCCCCTTGCCCCTCCTGGTAAAGGGCAACGGGCGCGGCTGCCCCTCCTGCCCCCCAGTTCCGGCGTTCCTTGGAAGGGTCATCCTTAGTTAGTCCCGTGTTAGTACATGAAGAACTTGGAGTACTCGACAGTGTGGTAAAAATTACCAAAAAATAGAGTAACAATTTAAATTACTTCTCAAAAAAGGTAATTATTATAAATTACAAATTACCTCCTTCAAAAGTAATTAATTACGAATGACGCGAAAGACACATGCTGTCACTGGGCAACCAAAACCGCAATAGTTGAGCACACTATACGTCCTTTTTAGCGCCCTTTCCTATAAATTATCGCATTCTCAAACAGCCTTTCAAACTATTAATTTCAACGTACGAATTTAGGTAAAGTTGAATTTGAAGTTCCAGAAGACATGAAAGAAGACATGTTGAAGGCGATATGCCAGCCGCTTGATGCCGCTGGAGTTAAAATAGATCGCTACAGCCAATATGGCCTAATTGTAATCTCACTAAAGAATGGCACCATTACACCGGTTGATATCAAAACAGGTCCTTATCCTGGTTTTCCCACTGACCTTCTACCACAATGGGTGGCATTCATGACCCAAGCACAAGCCACAATGACAAAAGAGTACGCAATCATACATGATAAAATCTATGATGGTCGTTTCAACTATGTGGATGGTTTGAAGAAAATGGGAGCCGTAATTGAGAAAGTCAATGAAAGAGAGTATGGAGTGAAAGCAGGTACAATAAAGATTATTACAGTAATAATAGTACTAGAATATGTGAGGGGCAAAGGAGATATTAATTACCCCTGTCAGATTTTGTGATGAAATTGAATCATGGAGATTCTAAGCCCGTTTTACATATAGTAAGCTCTCTATATATATATATATATTTGAAGCAAGAACTTCAGTCATTCGGCCTATAAGAAAAGCGAAGCCAAAATTGTGGAATTGCTGTCCAATACATATGAATGTTGTAAACAGGTTTAATACAACCCCCCCCCCCCAGCTATTCCATTTTTTTTCTAATTGCTAATCAAGTATTCAAATTATCAGTTCATAAAACCGTTATATTACTCCTTAAATCGTAGTCAAAATACGAAATTTCGGTACACTAGTAAAACAATAGAAAGAGACTGTCTAAAACTGACGTCAAGTAGCTCCATCTTTGGCTTTACGTTTTGGACTCGAGGCAGCCTAGACCTAGGCCTTCTATTTTTATTTATATTTTTTTAATATTCAGCGCTTTTTCACATGAAAAGACTGGGACTAGGTAATTAGGGGGCGGAGGAAGGACACAAGCCTGACGCAAGCGATTCCTCCGCCCCGCCCCCAAATCACCTAGTCCCAGTCTTTTCATGTGAAAAACCGCTGAATACTAAAAAATATAAATAAGACTAGAAGGCCTAGGTCTAGGCTGGACTCGAGGTACAAAGCCTGAAAAAACATCAAATTCAACCAAAATTTGATATGCTTACCCATGACAAACTAGCCTGCTCGCAGGCTAATGACAAGCGTACAGTATGGACTTATCTTACTGACAAACAAATACAAAAGCAAACCTAGCTATAGGTGAAAACTTACTGCCTAGTGCTTCCTGGCCAAAGTACTAAAGTAATATGGATTAGTCACAACTATAAGTCCTACAAGCTTAAGTTTAAAATAATGCATGTTATTTATGACAGGTTCAAAGCTGAACGGGACTCGTGTTGAGGCTACAGATCTTCGTGGCGGAGCGGCCTTAGTCCTTGCTGGACTGGTTGCTCAAGGCTCAACAGTGGTACGAAAATTTGAATTCATCCAGCGTGGTTATCAAGACATGGTGGGAAAATTGAATAAATGTGGTGCCAATTTGAAGATCCTTAAAGAAACCCGTCCTGGTTTTCATGGTGGACCAGGCCATTTCTAACTTTCGTTAATTGTTACACTTAATTAATAATTGTTTACACTTCTATTTCTAACTTTTGTTATTTGTTAATCAGTTTCATTTAAGACATTTGTCACATTTAGCTTAGCAATTTTATCACGAGGGCCTTTCTAACTTTCAATGATCATGCCTATTATTAAACTTGATCTTTGCCGTCTGCTATTAGTTGGGGCATTAATTTAGAGCTTAGCATTTTTATTGTTTTCAGTCTATCTTTAATGTAAACGTTGTTGTAGTTTTCAAGTATTAAAATCTTCATTATTCATCACATCTGACTCGTTCTCAGTCCTGTGTTGAATGATGGGTATGCATCCCCAAAGGTTAGAGCATTAATTCTCATTTGCCCAGTTGCGAGGCAAGGGGAAGGGAATTGGCTTGCAGCAGAAGAGCTTGGCGGAAGGGGTGTATAGGGGGCAAATGTTTCAAGAAAACTGCCATTCAACAGCCTTCCAAATCTTACAACATTAAAAATACAATTGATAGCCGTCTAGAGACTACAGAACGATAAAAAAATTAGAAACCGCAGAGGATTTGGTTAAAATAACCAATTTGAATTGGTCGTCTCGGATGCACTTATTTGACCAATATTGTTTTGGTTGAAACAACCAAAAAATGGGTTATTTTCATCAATTTCTCGGTTGTTTTAACCAAATAATATTGGTCAAAAGAAAATGCTCTATGAGACAACCAATTCAAATTGGTTATTTCAACCAATACGTTTCAGTTACAAGGACAATGTACAGCGGTATTAGACAAACTGTCAGGCATGATTTGTTCCTGCAACGTACAATTATCGATATAATCGTGTAAAATCAGTGACAAAATTCGTGGACCGGTTAGGTTGAAACATGCAGTAAAATAAATCATCTTCCCCATGTTGGCATGTTCAATGCTGTGAAACTAAATTTACATTTTATCTGAAGTGCATGGCTTTGTCTTCCATTGTGTCGTTGCTCAGCCGACATAAACCGCTACAATTGAAACTGAGGCTGGAAACACTTTCAAAGTGTCCTACCATTCATTGTCGCTGATTATAGCTGACAGGCTGTCTTCTTTTTACCGTTAAATGTAAGATGGATGACCCATTTATGTGTATAAATCATTGACAGTACCGTATTTTTTTCCACAGCCGGCCCGGGGAAGACCCTGAATTTGCATATATGTTTTAAAAATATAAATGTATTGGAGCACGGCATGTATCCTGGCATAAAAATTTCAAATATATGATACTTTAGAAGGTTAGAATGTTAAAAACCTATATCATTAAATTTATTGATAAAATATGCACCTTTACAATTGAAACTAGGGCTTTAAACGTATTATACAGGCTTCACATTTCAAATTTTCCAAATCAAAATAATAATAATATATTATTCTTACATCATAATTGCGCTCTCCTGCGGTTAAACTACTGCCGATTATTGCCAAGCATTGCACAAATTTTTTTCATGAGTCACTCTACAAAAAAACTATATTCGAAAAAATTCCCTGCAAGATTACATTTTTTGCCAAAAATAAAACCTTTCCTGTTTATAAAAGCGAGTCGAATTGTTAGGTCCCTTCATAGCGTATCCGTACCAGTAGAACAAAAATTGTTTCAAACTGATTGAAAAATATATAGTCACAAAAATGCCTAAACTTATGGTAACGGGAGGACGTAGACTCCAAGGCAAAATCAAGATTTCTGGAGCAAAAAATGCCGTTCTGCCACAAATGGCAGCGAGTTTACTGACGAGGGAAAAAGTCACTTTAACGAACGTGCCTAACATTACTGATGTGAGGGATATGAAATCGACCTTAGAGGCGTACGGGGTAGCTGTAGAGCCTGATGATTGGAACAAATTTGATGGTACTTTAGAACTACAAGCAGGTATGCCAGCCGCGTAAGGTCTGAATGAACGTGTATTATATTAATTTTTCAGCGATTTTTTGGGCCACGAATCGGCTGGATTTTTAAATTTGAATTCTAAGCGAGTTGATAATGTAAGGTCAAGGTATTCTTAATATTTTTTTTTTTCCTTGGGGGAGGGGGAGTAATTTAATAATTTGTGAGTCACAACTCTAGGTGGGTTAGTGGCATGCCTCCGTGAATAAATTGTGGAGAAATATGTAAAGATCTTAAAAACTGGGAGACTTAAGCCCCGTTTACACTACGCTCAATTTTTGGTACGGCACGGATAAAATTGGTACCCATACCACTTTTTTGCTTCTTGGACTATCTATTTAGGTAGTCCAAGAACCAAAAAAGTGGTACGGTACCAAAAATCGAGCGTAGTGTAAACGGGGCTTTAGCCACATAGAGCTTTATTGTATTTTGATCCGCCACTGGTATTTTGATCGGGATATACCTATTTAATTAATTCATTTTATAAAGGTTTGAAATTTTTGGTTTCGTATTGCCTGAGGATCTCGACTTTTACCAGAATAATTTGGCCTTTAGGGGAACGGTACTGTTTCTTATGACGGAAAACCCCCTGAAAAAACCATCGAAGAACAAGAAAGAACCAACCAACCAAGGGTTGGACACGAATCTTCAAGCGCAATTGCAAACTTAGCAAGACGAGTTTCAGGAACAGGCTAAACTCAGCTGCAAGGGTCAGCACGCTGAATAGTCTACCATACAATTGCATTCTAATTTACTTACTGGTATTTTCTTTACATATAGACAGCCCGACATCATCACTGCCAAGTATCAATGTACGCACGGATATCCGTGCATCTTTTCTTGTCTTTGGACCTCTATTAGCAAGAACTGGCGAGGCTGAGGTGTATAAGCCAGGAGGATGTGACATTCAAAAAGAACCGAGAAAAGTCGACTACCATATACAAGCAATGAACAATATGAGTGTGCAGGAAAAGCCATCCATTGAAGAAACCAACATCTCTGTCAAAATGGAGATGGAAAACGGTCTAAAACCTGCAGCAATCACGTTCAAGAAAAGCTCAGTTGGCGCAACGGAAACTGCTATGATGGCTGCTAGTCTGGTGGAAGGTACTTTGTGTGTGTGTATGGTCCACTAGTTTAATTAAAATGGTTAAGCACCTAACCATATGAGGCAGTGGTGGAAATTCACTTTTCCCGGGGGGGGGGGCAAAGCCTCCTAAATTTCCGACAAAACTTTCAAATTTCCGACATACCCCCCATTTGCACTCGAAAAGACTGTTTTTACACTCGAAAAGATCCTCTTTTAGATCAAAATTTCTGAAAATTCGTCAAATCTTGGTGGGGCGGCCGCCCCCCCCCCCCGCCCCACCAAGATTTCCGCCACTGATAGGAGGTGGCAACTTCTTACCCACCCAACTTATCCATGACCACCTATCTTCTTAATTACTTACCTATCCACCTACCAATCTTACCCACCCACCTATCCATGACCACCCACCCAAGGCGCCCCAGGAATGTTCTATTGAATGAGAATTCCAATTAAAACAATGAATTTTTGCTACTTAAGGTGACACCGTAATCAGACATGCAGCAATTGAACCGGAGATATATGATTTGGCTAAGATGTTGGAAAAGATGGGTGCAAAAATCAACATTAATGAGAATGTGGAAATTGCTGAAGACGACCTCACTGACTTTGGTATATAAGAAGAGGTGTGGAATGTGATCACAGTCACTGGACGCAAGTCTCTCCGAGGTGTGAGCCATCGGGTCATGCTCAACAGTTGTACACGATTTTCAACGCATCCAGCGTGGTTACGAAGACATGGTGAAAAAATTGAATAAATGTGGTGCCAAGTTGCAGATCCCTGACGATGCACGTGATGGTCATCATGGTGGAGCAGGTGCTTTCTAATTAGGACTTTCTAATTATGACTTTCTAATATAATTATGGCTTTCTAATTATGACTTTTTAATATAATTATGACTTTCTAATTATGACTTTCTAATATGATTACGACTTTCTAATTATGACTTTTTATCGTCTTTTCACTTGTTAAATAATTAAATCAAGACATTTACTCTTAGCAGTTTTATCATGACTAACTTTTTAACTTTCAATGATTATGACTATTAATTGTTCTTTGCTCTGTTAGTGTCAATATAGTTGCAGGAGACATTTAGTTTAGCACTTTTATCGTTTTCTATCAGTTTTATGTAAACTTTGTTGTACAATAATTTGTATTCAAGCATTAGCCGTCATTAAGATCTTCATTAAATTTTATTTGACAAAATTGATCTGAATAAAAGTGCACCGCTAAAAGAGATACATCCTATCAAGTCGATGCTACAAAAATCATCTATATTCATTCTCTTTTTGAACTCCTCTAGAAAGCCGACCAGTAGGCAGTGGGACCTTAAACAACAGGGTGTCCCAAGTCCCCCTATAGAAATCACTCTTTTGTTGTTAAACGTGCGTTGTTATATGTACCTCTGGGAATTTTAAATAGCTTCTAAAACGAACAGCAACACAAAAATGTCAAATTACAAATTCGTCTTACCATCAGTTCGAGTAAGAATCAATGGTTCAACTCACTACAGACAGCCTCAGTGCAAGCATATGTGTAATATGTCGACTTTTCCCACTGAATCGAAATCCGCCTTTAATCACTATTTAACTACAAAATAGTGATTAATTAAAAAAGTGATTAAGACTTTTATCAGTGCAACCGGCCTCTGCAAGACCGGATAAGCAGAATTTCGACCTTTCGAGCGAAAGACCTTCATGTCTTGATAAACGACGAAGGGCCTTCGATAGAAACGTCGCAGTTCTGTTTATATTTTCAGGCAGTTGTCTATCCTTCAAAACGCAGCTGTCTGTCATCTTCTATTCTTGACATGCAATCAATCCCTTGAGAATTAGAAGACAATGTCAATGGCATGGAGGCCATGTTCTTTTGTTGAAACGGGACCAACATGGCCGTCGCCCACATCATTGCAAGTCAAGAATTTCGTTATAACGTCAAAGCCTTGGTTCCATAATATGCGTCGTAACGAGATTGAGTCACGGATCGTTCTCATCAGCCGAAACAACATTTTAGAACTGAAAATACGCGGAGTGGTTATAACTAGAGAATACTTACGATTTGATATGTGGTTTACAGCTATAAACCATTATA
Organism: Paramuricea clavata; assembly: GCA_902702795.2. Taxonomy (NCBI): domain Eukaryota; kingdom Metazoa; phylum Cnidaria; class Anthozoa; order Malacalcyonacea; family Plexauridae; genus Paramuricea; species Paramuricea clavata. The sequence goes on along the minus strand of CACRXK020006499.1, from coordinate 8,317 downwards.
ACTGGCCGTTTGGAAAGATCGTGACTCTCTTTTTACGACCAACCATGCCAGACAAACAATCCATACGCCTAGTTGAGTCTATAGTAAGTCTAGTAAGAACGAGCGCGATGCCGATGATTTAATGCTTGGTTCTGAAAACAAACCATGCCTGATGGATAGCAACTACTGAACTTAGTGATACTGGCACTGTACCTTTTTATCAGCACAACTTTACATGTCGCCAATTCCGTGTTGGGATGGCAGTAAATTAGTGACTATAGACACCAATCTCAGAAACGACAGAAGTCGCCATGCCAATTTCATGGGTTTGATTCGAGCAACTTCGACTTCGTTCAAATTGTTAAACTAATATGGCTATAATTTCAATTTGACAATTGACATAGTGTGTCTTGTATATCCTATGGTTATATGACAGCATTAAAGCCCAGAAACTTGTCAAACATCAAAGCAACAACCACCAACTAGAGTTACTAGACCATCCAAAAACACCCGTGCATTATTTAATCAGAATTCAATCATCTACAGGACTGCACAGCCGACTGCACAACCAATCCCCCTGGGTTTCTAGAGACAAAGAGATTTTTGCAAGTAGGATGAAATTTTAATAGACCATGCATTCTTATAATGCGAGGTCCCAAGGACAATTTTTAGCAACAATTCGCAATGCAAATGTTTTTATGAAATTTAGGCAGCGTTTACACGTACCGTTTTCGTAGCGTTCTCGTATTGTTCGAGAGAACTAGACTATTGTCTTGCGTTCCCTTGAGGATTAAGAACAATACGAGAACGCTACGAAAACGGTACAGTGTAAACGCTGCCTTATTGGCTCGCCAGCGACTCAGCATTGTCCTGTGCCCCTGTGGGACATCGCATCGAAACGTGAAAAATCAGCACGCGGGCACGCCAAGAAAGTTGAATGCACTTCTACTTTCATGGCGTGTCCGCGAGCATGCAGGCGGACAAAAAATGCACAGGATAGACAACTACAGAAACTGAGTTGAAAGGGACCGGTCATTATTTATGGTGGGGGGTGGCACCGAAGAGAAATGTTTTTCGTGGCAAAAATTTTGCTGACCCAACCATTAAAAAATCAAAAATTTGATTACCCAACCTCAAGTATCATTTAAAAAATAAATACCCACCCCTGGCCAAAAACGTTACAAAAGGATGTGTTGGTGTTGTGTACTCAGGTGAATATGAAGTTTGTGTCACACATGTCCTTTACCACTTCTGTGATACGTTTGATAACGTTTGGCTTGTGAATGTTTGATAGTTTGATGACGTTCGGCTTGTGAAATTTACTGACTTTTCTGCAGTCTAAAGTTTCATGTTGTCTGCACATTCACTTTTTTTGGAGACACCATTTGTCTCCTAACAAATCGGAAAATGATGAAGATAGTGACTCTGATTGATTCACATATTGTATTGACATATGACTGTTGACATTGAAGTTTTCAGTACTCAATATTTGAGTGAGTCATGCTTTGGAAATGACAAGAAATTTTTATTACCCAACCTTTGAGTTGTTTCGTTTTTCATTTACCCAACCTTTTACTCACTCAAAATTTTGTTTACCCAACCCTTTTCTCTTCGGTGCCACCCCCTGCCAAAAATAATGACCGGTCCCTAATGTTCGCTCCGCCCGCTCGGGCAAAGCGACTGCAATGGGAAATTGCCTTTAGCTAAATCTGTGCGTTGTTGATTTTATTGTTTTCTTGGTCTACATACTTTATAGACAACTTGAAAGGAGCCGCTACTCTCTAGAGCAGAGGCAGGGCGCCCTGGCAGAGGGAATAATGAACTCCGTCAATACACCGGTCTATTGCGTTCTGGACACTCCAGTTTATCTAAATAGGACATCATTTTTGCCTACACGCAGGCAAAAACTAGGAGGCTTCGCTCCTTTAGCTCGCGAGTTCCGGCATTCACAACAAAATTTCACTAAAATCTATATTTATGTGTAATAAAATGTATTCAATTTACATGTATATACAGAAGTAAAAATGGACGATCTTGTCGTAAAAGACATGAAAATAGTTCCTTGTGTAAATTCAAAATTTGTTCAACCTTCAAGGCTTCAGTTTAACCAAGTACGTAGTACCGCACCAAAATAGATGGTTGATTTTATTTTCATGTGTAATAATTTGCAACATTGATACTTGAGTTATGTATTTCATAGAATGGAATTAACCGAGAATGGGATTACATCAATGTTCATGACAGTGTGGCTGCTCTGCTGTTAAACACAACAAGAGATGCATTTATTTTGGTCAAACAATTTAGACCAGGTGTGTGACATAAAGTGAGTTATAGCACAAGCAGGCTCTCATGAAACTCCAAAAGTGAGTTAAAGGCCCATTTACACTACGCTCAATTCAACCTCGTTCCCAGTGTCTCACCTCCGCTCACCCAGGCGTGGCGGAGGTGAGACCCTGTGAAACAGGTTGCGCTCAATTTTGGTACCCGTACCATTTTTATCCATGCTCAGACTACTTGTTTACAAAGGTCGAGCATGGATAAATAATAAATTTGGTAAATTGGTACATGTACCAATTTTATCTGTGCCTTTCCAAAAATTGGCTAGCTCGTATACCCAGCTAGCTTGCTTTTTTGGAGGCAAATTTCACCCATATGTTTGCACTGAGTGTGTCCACATTGGGCAAGCTGAAAAGTTTGCTTGATTGAGGTGGTCTATGTCTTCACATGAGTGCTATGTACGTTCACCCATGCTATTCTAAACAAACCATATAGACCACTATACCATATTTAAGATTAATTATCATTACTTTATATTTTCAAGCTGTATACATGCGGATGAACAGAGAACTAAACAAACAAGAGGGTGAAGATAAATCGACCATAATCCAGGATTCTACCTCACAGCCTTTCAAAGCTGCAATAAATGATGCTGTCACCTACGAGTTATGTGCGGGCATTGTTGACAAAAATATTCCATTGAAATCAGTCATGAAAGAAGAAGTTTTAGAAGAATGCGGATATGATGTGCCTGAATCACACTTCAGGAAAGTTTTCTCGGCTTGGGGCTCAGTCGGGTTTGCCGGCTCACTGCAGACTTTGTTTTTTGCCGAAGTGACCAATGACATGAAAGTTAATGAGGGTGGGGGTAACAGGTCGGAGGGTGAGAAAATAGAAGTTTATTATTTACCAAGGAAGGATGTTCTAGCCTTTTTGTATGACGAGAATTTACCAAAACCACCATCACTCATGGCAGCATTTTTCTGGTATCTAAACACTCAGCATACATCAAATAATGACCACTGATATTAAATATAAAAGAATGCAACATGCTCTGGCTGCTTAGAATGTTGGAGAATGCTATTGTATGGACTGGTGTTTACTAAAAAAAAGCTCGCTAAAAAATTAATTATATGTATGACTATCACTCCTGTGCAGCCAATTTGAGAGCAAAGGACCTGCCATTTTCTACCGGCATAGCATTGCACATAACATTATGGTGGCCTATATAGAATTCAGAAAGCCTTACATAAAAAGCCAAAGGCCGATTGTTATATATTTATAGCATGTCCCCTGTGGGCCACCATAGTTAGTTAATTCCATAAAATGTAATAAAATATTAATAATTATCTTTGTCATTAAAAATCGAGTACAAAAATGAAGTCTGAAATGTTATATATTTCTATATAAAGATATTGTGACTCTGTAATTCATATTTCCAACACTCCATGACTGGACAGATCTTGAAATTGGGCATTTAGCGTCACTACACTGGTGTAAATATATGTAAGACTTATACTTGTTAAAACATTTTTCATGTTGTCACAAGTGTAAATGCCGACAACTCCAAAAATTCTACACTCCACAAATTTAAGAGCATGTGCAGTAAAGTTTATAATCGTGAATAACGAGACTGGTGGACAACCATCTCTCTTGAAATATCTTTCAGACTTGCACATCCTAAACAAAGCAAAATCTGTTAGTTTTAAAATGAGGGTTAGACAGACCACATCTAGAATAACCTGTGACTTGGTCATGTGAGTTACTGTGATTTGGCTGAATAAGTTTGAATCTCACCCATCAGGCCCATCGCCAATCTAAATTCTTCTTTTAAGATCTGAAGAACTTTATACACGCCTTCCTCTCCCTAAAATTCCCAAGAAACAAATATTGAGTGAATGCATGAGTACTAGGATTTTGGTGGTACAGTGCCTAGTGCATGAACATGCAGGTAGGTTCATGCGAGAAGAGTGCTCTCTACCAAATACTGCAGTTTGTTTTCTGAAAAAAAATTTCAGTCAGTGTACCATTTTAAAATTTCAGTCAGTGAATTTCAGTCAGTCAAAAAAATTTCAGTCAGTGTACCATTTTAGGGGTAAAGAAAAAATTTTCGGACGCAAAATTTTGCCGGACGAGTACGTTGCAAACGCTTTCGAGTGACTTTATCTCATTTTTTTAGGCCACAATTCGGTACTCAGCCCAAAAAAACAAATATCTTGTCCTTTGCGCGGAAATATTTAACACACAAAAAAGGTGGGGCCCCTACAAAAATTTTTCAGGGGCCCCCAGCAACTTGGGGCCCGGGGCAAATTGCCCCCTTTGCCCCCCCCCCCTCTGGGCGGCACTGATTTAGGGTAATTTACATTTAACTGAATCAATTCAGAACCCATTGAGTGGCAGCACTATATATAGCTCTCCCTTTGACAAGTAAAAGTAGGACTAAAGTAGGGTGCATTCCAATTAAAGGGTTATCACGATCCATGCATGGGCAGATGGGAGCACCCTCCCCTTGGTAATAAGTAACATTGTCTTGAGTTAGAGTAAACTAATAATGAAGTAGGGCACATCAGGTTGCTACAGGGTTAAATTGATAACTCAGAGCCTTTATATTTACTTGATAAGATAACCCCCATAACACAGGTCGTCCAATAAATACAGCTCTTGCACCCAAAGCTAAAGCTTTAAAAACATCAGTGCCATATCTAATACCACCATCTACATATACTTCACACTTATTGTTAACTGCTGCTATAATCTCTGGAAGAACTTCAATCTAAAATTTAAAAGAAACTAAAGTTAAGTAGAGTTACTTTTCCAGGATATGCAATGTTCTCATGCTTATGCCCCACGAAAGCCACGCCCCTCAAGTTCCTCTCTCTCTGGGCAAGTTCTATCTGGCTGTATCACTTACAGGTGCTGGTACAGTATCCAACTGTCGTCCGCCATGGATAGAAACAAGGATACCATCAACTCCATGTTGTACCGCCAATCTCGCATCTTCAGCTGTCAGAACTCCTTTTAATATGACTGGTAGTTTAGTTGCAGACCTAAGCCAATGAAATGACCAGCTATTCAGCTATTGCATGCTTATGTATTATACACCATATGTAATTTACACCCAGTCTTTAACCATTGAGTACATGCAGGGGCCGCAGAAGCATTTCGAAAGTGGAGGGGCATTGGCCAAAAGGGGTAGTTTTGTATATGACCGAAATCAAACAATTTTATGTTGTTCATGAGCCAAACGAAAATTTTTGAACATATGGAGTCTCGATAATGTTGGAAATGGCCTTCACAGAGTCTTTACTAGTGCAAAAAGGGCACTTTCTTTTCAGCAAAAGATGGCGTTCATTCAAGAAATACTTTTTCCGTTCTTTAATTTAAATGGGGCACTTTAGCCCAGAAAAAAGGGCATTTTTTTCACTTTTAAAAAAGTGGGGGGTGGGGCACATGCCCCCATTGCCCCCCCAGGTTCCGCTGCCCCTGAGTACATGAGCACTCTCCCCTTGACAATTAAGTGAAATTGTCTGGTATTAGAAAGAGTAAAATAATGATGTAGGGCGCATTACGGCACAATGAATTATCTGACAGGGAGCAGCTAGGAGGGGCAGATAAGGGCACTCCCTTGGATACTATACTGACCTTAACCATTGAATCATATCCCATGTATTTTTAGGGTTTACACCAGTAAGTTCTTCTTCAGTTGCAGTATCAGGATTGTTCAAGACACAGTTGTACGACTCCACATTAATGTACGAGAGGTGAGGAGGCATGTAAAGAGGATCTTTGGTAGTACTCCCTCGATACGGAGCATCAACTGTCACAACAAGGGCTTTATAACCTTCCTTCTCTGCTCGATGGATGCGACTTAAGTTATCATTTTCATTTGTTAACATATACATGTGGAACCACTTCAAGCCCTTTGGGGAACTTTGCGCAACTTCTTCAATCGTGGATGTAGCCCAAGTACTGAGAACCATGCAAGAACCAGCACGATAAGATGCTTAAAAATGCAATTACTTTGAAGATAAATTTCTAACTATTATTACAAAAATCATAGACTGCAATAGAGTCAGTAAAATACAATGTAGAGTATGACAGGTTAAATGAGTGGACAATCTAGTAAATTGGAGTTAAACAGTTAACCAATTAAGGGAAAAGGTTCCAAATTTTGTGTCTGGGGGGGGGGGGACTAAACTAGTATTGAAACTTTTACTGGTGTTTGTGATGTTACTCTGAGTGTATACCCACACTGGGCGAGCTTGAAAAATATGCCCGGCTATGGTGGGAATGAAACCTACGACCTTTGGAATACTAGCTCAATGCTCTGCCAACTGGGCTACGCGGTCAGGTCAGTTCGAGTAAGTGATATTTTGGAACAGAATAGTTACACAGTTTTATAGTCACACTTTATTGTAACTGTCTCTCCAAGAAAAAATTCAAATAATCAAGTTTACTATGAAAACAAATCCTGGCATTGGCGTAGCCAGCACAACAATTTGGTCCCACTATGCAAATTGCAACTCATCATTATTCACTTCTTTAGAAATTGATTGTTGATATAGTTTAAAAACATGGTAATATTTGCATAGCAGAACTGAATTGTCAGGCTGGCTACGCCACTGAATCCCGGCCCCCTGCTCCTCATTAATTGGACAATAAAAACAGCTCATTAAGGACTAGTGATTGACTGATAATTGGTATTGGGCCAATTTTTGCCTTATCAGTGAACAATTGGAATCCATAGAAGACCTATCATTGAGAAAATGACACTTTAAAAATTTGATACAAATGTGTTGATCTAGACGTTGCGTTTTAAGACAATACGTCAGCATGACAAAATTAATCTGTGAAGCATGCTATTTATGAATGATGTTAACAAACTTTTGCTGAATCACGCTATGTTGGAAATTATCGGTGGATTAATGCCACCTTTGCAAGATTGACTGACATTAATTATGATGTTATTATAAAATTGCTATAGGGTAGATTGTTACATGAATAACTGGTAATTTCTGATTGTGGCACAATTGGTCAATCACTAGTTACTACCAGTAATTAGGATGTAGTTACCTTTAGCGGTAGCAATTTCACCATTGGGATGAGCTAATTTTTGCACAGCTGTTGGAGCAACACATATTGGAAAGTCAATTTTATCTCCAAGAATTGATGTTGACATATCGATACTGGATACATCTCGTAGAACTCTTGGACGTAACCTTAACCTGATTGGTTGTTAATAATTATTAGAGAACCCAATCAATCACCTGGATCTTTATAGCATGTGGTCGGTGGAAAATATGAAAATATCACCCATGTCCCCCCCCCCC
>CACRXK020006498.1:14702-25071 GCA_902702795.2 Paramuricea clavata | reverse complement strand
TTTTTCGTAACGTTTGAAAATTTTAAAACAAGGGAGAACTTTGTAATGCTATAAAGTTTGTTTTGACTCAAGTACAGCGAAATCGAACCGAAAATGGACGAGAAAATTCCTGTAGAAGAACTGAGGAGCGAACAGTGTGCTCATAAATACGTTCCAGGAGGAAGGGCCTTCCCAACGTTTTAAGGTGAGCGAGCTTAGTAAACATCGGACAGCTCACCATTTTAACCTACAAATTTATGTGTGTTGTTTCTTGATGTATATCTCGTATTTTGACAACGATCGAGTGTTTCCTGCCGATTTTTTCGCTTGTTGAAATCGACGAATTCATGACAAAATGTCTGTCGATCGTTCGATCAGCATGGCGCTCAAACACAATGTTTTAAAGAGACCTTAAAATGTTTTGGCGCGAAATAAAAGCAGTTCAAACCGGTTTTATCTGCCCCGGCTCCGGTACTTTGTAAAAACGCCAAAGAGAAATCATTTGCCTCTGTTGTCGCTTATTTTTCTGCTTCCTTTGTTGTGGTCGGTTTATTTCCTGTCAAAATAAACAAGTAGGTTTTTAGTATTAAAATATTAGGCTTAAAATATATTAAATTCGCAGTTATATTAACGTAGGAAAAACCGTTTTAAATTTGCATTTAAGGTAGTAGAATATAATATAGTCAATTTTTAAAATTTAGTTATTTATAGTAAATTTAGGTATTTTAATCTTCAGGCAGGCCCTAAGAATTAAATTTGTAAATAGTGAAATAAATAATTAAGGTATAGGTTTAAATAATATAAATTTTTTGATGGATATTGAGCCGGGTACTTCATCGGAGGCAGATAAAAGCAACACAGAAAATGCATGTTCTAAAAGAAAATATAAAGGAGGTGGAACAACTTGCTGTATTCCAACATGTAGTAGCAACACTAAAAGAAATCCAGAACTCTCATATTACCAAATTCCAACTGACAAAAAGCTCAGAAAGATGTGGTTGCATTGGATCGGACGAGCTAATTTTACACCAAACAACCATCACAGAGTTTGTTCAAAGCATTTTGTGGGTGGCAAGAAGACATGTCTTCACAATGTTCCAACTATAGTGCAAAAATTATTACTGCCCACCAAACCGAAACCCAGAACAACATCTAAATGCAGAAATAGAGACATCACAATTGAAGAGAGTCCTGAGATAGAAGATGAGCCCACTAGTGAGGACAGAATTTTAGAACTTGAAGAGCTGGTTGAAAACCTTCAGCAGAAAGATCAAGAACAACAAGAAAAGATATCCGATTTGAAGGGAAAAGTCGAACAGTGCAGTTTTTCTATATACCACATTAAAAATAATGATAGCGATATCGAGTTTTATACTGGCTTTTCTAATTACAGTACATTTAAGGCATTTTATGACTATCTTTGCCCTGCATGTGAAAGGTTACAATATATTGGATCTTGGAATACTACAAAGCCAACAGAAAATCGAGAAAAATGTGGACCCAGGAGGACATTATCACCAGAGGAAGAGTTATTCTTGTGCCTTGTAAGGTTTAGATTGGGTTTGCTTGAGAGGGACTTAGCCAACAGGTTTAACATATCTGAATCCCATGTGTCGAGAATTTGGGTTACCTGGCTTGATTTCTTATACAGACGTTTACGGTCCATACCCATTTGGCCTTCTCAAAGTTATGTGAGAGAAACCTCACCACCAAGTTTTAAGGAGAGTTATCCAAACACAAGGGTCATAATCGACTGCACAGAGTTATTCATTGAAACACCTTCTCAACCAAGAAGCCAAAGTGCTACCTTTTCAACCTACAAAAACCATAACACTGGTAAAGGCTTGATTGGCATTGCCCCAAGAGGATACTTAACTTTTGTTTCAGAACTTTATGCTGGTAATACATCTGATAAACAACTGACAAATGACTGTGGAATTTTGAAATTATTGGAACCAGGTGATGAAGTGATGGCAGATAGAGGCTTTGAAATTGAGAATGATTTACCACCAGGCGTGTCGTTGAACATACCCCCCTTCCTTGGTGAGCAAGCACAATTTTCAAAAGAGGATGAGATTAAAACTAGGAGAATTGCTAAACACAGGATACATGTTGAGAGGGCTATCCAAAGAATTAAAAGCTTTCGCATTCTCAAACATGACTTGCAGATATCTATGGCTGCAGACTTAAACAAAATTTGGGTTATTTGTTCATATTTAACTTTGTTTTTCAGGCCATTAATTCAACTACATGAAGAATGAATTCTTTGTTACCAGAGTTGCCGAGAGCTTGGTGGGGGCCCGGGGCAAATTTTTTTTAGGGGCTCCTATTTCAAATATTTTTTTGGAAAAAATTTTTCGGACAACAACCCCCTCCCCCCCTGTATACAACTCTTTTAGGGCAAAAAATTTTCCGAATGAGTACGTTGTAATTGCTTTCCAGGCACTTTACCTCAATTTTTCATACCAAATTTCTGTACTTTGCCCAAAAACCCCAATATCTTGCCCTTTGCACGGAAATATTTCACCCAAAAAAATGACTGGGACCCAACAAAAAATTTCTAGGGCCCCCCGAACCCGGGGCAATTTGCCCCCCCCCCATCTCGGCGGCCCTGTATGTTACTATATATGACTCTACACAGTTCAGTCCAGTATTTTTCTGACTTTATTAAGTACAGTTAGTAGTGTGTCCACTATTTAAATTATGTTATGTGAACATATAATTATGTTATAATACAGTAACAGTATCTGGCATTAGATAATTAAAATAGAAAGTTGTTAATTCAGGTAAAGTACACTTTTCCCATTCAACTTTACTAAAATAAATCCTTTCAACATGGATATCACTTACAGTATATACAACAAAGTCTACAAAACACAACTGGCAGATAGCCATAACTCCTTGCACTTGATAAAAATATACATGATTCTTTTTTAGACATGGCTTTCCATTTACTATCTCTAAACAAAATGACTTGTCACTGCATGCATTGATGATACTCATCCCAGATTTAGATGCAGGGCATTTTACCTCCACAGCTCCATACATTGATTCTTCTCTCTTGTCCAATATGAGAGCATCTGGACTAGCACCAAGCCATGGCCACATTGGATTGACCACTAAACCACAGGCTGAGCAAAGAGCTACATGCTCGTTGATTTCATCTTTATATTCATGGTACTTTATCAACGCCTTCTGTTCGTTCTCGATTCCCCATTGACAACTTGCATTCTTTATTTGACTTGGCTTAGTAATCTTGTTCACAATAGTTTTTGGGTAGATTGTTTTTCTCCTCTTCACTACACAACCAAATAATGATGTCAATGAAGTCAACCGACATTTTCTCTGTTTATACCACTCTTCACACTCATTTTGCTTGCGCGTGTTCTTCTCAATCTCTCTGCATCCCTCGTTATTAACAAACAATTTCTCCATAATATATTTTTCACAATTTTCCTTGTCTGGAACACAAGTACAATCTAAATTCTGAGTTAATTTTTTTAGAATACTAGATCTGACAGCTGTTTGGTCCAGTTTGTCACCCACTTCCCCTGCCTTCATTATGCGCTGTCTAGATGGTAATTCATTTGCAGTAAACTCACAAGGTTCACAATTGGTGTTGCCTAGGATACCAACCAAATGACAAGTGCTTCCTGCTTTTTCCAAGCTAGTTTTAAGCCGTTCCAAGTCATCCTTTGACACCTTCTCTCTTGTTGAGCAGTAGTCCTCCCTCTTCCCTTCTGGTATTGGGCGTTTACGTCCTTTTTTGTCCTTATCATACGAATCCTGGGGGAAAATGAGGTCCTCGAAAAGCAGGGCTGCTTGTGTTGTGTTCTTTCTAGGGACATGCCACTTTTGTAATTCCTGGGTGCAGGTTTTATCATCTGGTATATCTGAGAGTCCAAGTTCAATATAATCGAGAAGCTGATACAAAGTAGCTGCCACATGTTTACAACAGCCACCAGCGCCAGCAGGGCAGTAACATTTTGCATAGGCAATATCTCCTGAATGTTGATGAAGGTGGACATAAACAAGGTACTGTTTTTTCTTCATTTCTGCATTTACATGGCACCGTACAAGAAAATGAACTGCTTCATTTCCTTTCTTTACATTGGGTTTCACCATAATCTGCCTTGGATAACCAGCTTTAAATAGTTTGTATCCACTTTTCTTGTGCTTCAATGCCTCAGCAGGCTTGCCATCAGGTGTTTTTTTTGCTTCTAGTACCAAATGGTCCTCCAATTTTTTGTACGAGAATCCAGGAATAAACTTTAAACTCTTTGTCCAACCATCCCCCAATGCTGCCAAATCCTTATCTGCCTCCGATGAAGTACCCGGCTCAATATCCATCAAAAAATTTATATTATTTAAACCTATACCTTAATTATTTATTTCACTATTTACAAATTTAATCCTTAGGGCCTGCCTGAAGATTAAAATACCTAAATTTACTATAAATAACTAAATTTTAAAAATTGACTATATTATATTCTACTACCTTAAATGCAAATTTAAACGGTTTTCCTACGTTAATATAACTACGAATTTAATATATTTTAAGCCTAATATTTTAATACTAAAAACCTACTTGTTTATTTTGACAGGAAATAAACCGACCACAACAAAGGAAGCAGAAAAATAAGCGACAACAGAGGCAAAATGATTTCTCTTTGGCGTTTTTACAAAGTAACGGAGCCGGGGCAGAAAAAACCGGTTTGAACTGCTTTTAGTTCGCGCCAAAACATTTTAAGGTCTCTTTAAAACATTGTGTTTGAGCGCCATGCTGATCGAACGATCGACAGACATTTTGTCATGAATTAGTCGATTTCAACAAGCGAAAAAATCGGCAGGAAACACTCGATCGTTGTCAAAATACGAGATATACATCAAGAAACAATACACACAAATGTGTAGGTTAAAATGGTGAGCTGTCCGATGTTTACTAAGCGCGCTCACCTTAAAACGTTGGGAAGGCCCTTCCTCCTGGAACGTATTTATGAGCACACTGTTCGCTCCTCAGTTCTTCTACAGCAATTTTCTCGTCCATTTTCGGTTCGATTTCGCTGTACTTGAGTCAAAACAAACTTTATAGCATTACAAAGTTCTCCCTCGTTTTAAAATTTTCAAACGTTACGAAAAAAGTGTTAAAAATAAACTATATTTCTCACATGCAAAATGCTCGCTCCACGGAGGCCATTTCGCGCGCAAGTGAAGGTTACCATTTTTCCCATGATGCTTTGGTAACATGCAAGTTGCCTATTGATGTACTTCTATTTTCTTAATAGATATTTGAAGTGGGGCCATCGCTATTTTGCTGCTAACTCCTGAAAACGGGTGATTAGTGATTTTCTTCTATTGAATTCTATTATAGCCAAAACATGTGAAATTTTGTATTCAATTACAACAAATATGACTTGTATCATCAGAAAGCTTATAAAAAACTGCATATAAGACATTTAGACAGTTTTTTTTATTTCTGAAATAGTTTTCGAATTATAAACTGTTAAAAACGCATTTTCAAACATCGAATAATTAATTAGGGACTTTTAGCAAGATAATGTGCCTAATTTACAGCAATAACCATTTGAAGAATCAAAAAACTGTTTAAAAGTCTTTTATGTAATTTTTTACAAGCTTTCTGATGATGCAAGTTATATTTGTCGCGATTGAATTCAAAATTTCACATTTTTTGTTGTAGCAGAACTTAATAGCAAATAATGCTAATAGCATCGTAACTCTCTAAAAAAACCAGTTTCAAGATGGCCCCGCTTTTGCATGTTGTTCTACTCATAAAAAGATGCTACTATGCACAATTTGGTGCTTTTAACCCTCTTCGGAAACATCCATGCACATATATCCGCCACACTACAGGCGCAAATAACTAAAAATATGCACACTACAGTTGTTTCATATAGATCAGTGGCTAAGCTGAGCGAGTGCGCGGGTGTGCTTGGGGAGGACTGATCTATATAAAAACATTATAGTGTGCCTATTTTTAGTTATTTGCGCTTGGGTACGAGGCTGTTAACTGTAGTTAATTAAGGGTTTTGTAGATGGAATTTCGAGTGCAAATTTTATACATTTATTAGACCTAACAAGGAACAGTTGCGTTTGATCTTGACGATTTTGGGACGCATGCGAGGCGCCACCATGGTTGGTGTCGAGCAAAATATTTCGAAAATTTGAAGTCTCTAGACCGTCGGAAAGGGTATTTGGTCATGCCCCCTGCCACGACACGTCTCAACGTCTTTAGTTTGTACGATTGTTAACCAGGGGCGTAGGAGCTTCTAAAAGTTGGGGGGTAGGTTTTGAGGGGCACTTTTCGAATAAAAAAGGGCACCTAAATTGTTTTCCCGGAAATGTTGGCGACTGGGGGGGGGGAGATCATCTCAAAAAAATTTTCCTAAATATGAAAAAAATTTCCCGGATATACAAAAAAATTTTCCGGATATATGTTATTTTTCCCGGAAATGAAAAACATTTTCCGGAAAAAACATAGATTCACGTTTTAAAAACTGCTCTTTGGGCAAAAAATGCAATCTTAATTAAGATATTTATTACGCAAGAAAAGGGCACTTTGCTCGCGGAAAAAGGGCACTTGGCAAAACTTGTGAGCCTGGATCCCCCTGGCCCCCCGGTTCCTACGCCCCTGTTATTAACTCTAATTCTGATTCAGAGCAAATACCTTGAGAATTACCTGAAGTTTACCTGAAATCTACCTGAAATTGCTCTTCAGCATTTATTATTTATAGAGCCCTGAACGTAACACTGATGAAGCTGTTTATTTACTTCCTTGTTTAACGATTTCCTCATACAACGCGCTTCATTTCATATATAACCTTAGTAAATTACCTAAGCAACTACCTGATTATATGGTTACAAGAAGTTTTAAGAATTATTCTTCTGAAGCGTTTAAAAACAATCTAGACAGCTTATCTGGCAAGAAAATTCAATTGACCATGATGTTAACCAGAAGCAGAGATTAGACAATTTTAATCAGCAATTTCTAAGTGTATTAGATGTGCCTGCCCCGATAAAGACTGTTAAGATTAAACGTCGCTTGTGCCCTTTTGTTGGCCAGGAAATCGTTCAACTCATGAAAACAAGAGATGCGTTCCATAAACTCGCTCACCAAACCCGGCAGGCCTTGGACTGGGACAGATACCCTTCGTGCAGAAATCAAATTGAAGGAAAATTGAGAGAAGCCGAGAGAAAATCTGTACGTAATGACAAATATAACAACAACAGCTACCTTTGGAAAACTGTACGGGAATGTATTCCTAGAAAAGAAAAAACGCGTTCAAATTATTCTCGGAATGTCGTTGAATTAGCAAATGAATGTAATGAATATTTTGAGCAAAAGCGGCAGAAGAATCCAGAGCATTGGAATACTTCGTATGGTCTTACATCGACTCATCCAGAGATTTTATATGAATTTAGTGAAGAAATTGACAAATTTCACTTTCACTCTGTATCCTTTGATGTGATTCGTAAAATCGTGTATTCCTTCCCGTCTAATAAGGCCCCTGGACCAGATAAAGTTTCTATGACAGTGATCAAACATGCTTTACCATATATTCTTCGACCTCTTACGGACATTGTTAACTGTTCTTTGAGCGAATCTACGTTTCTCAGTGCTTGGAAGCTATCGGAAGTTATTCCCTTATTAAAACAGGGGGAACATGAAATTGCCAATAATGACCGTCAAAGATCTGCGAGCGTGTAGTCTTGGAACAATTTACTTCATATATGTGGAAAAGAGGAAACGCTAAAGTGTACACCAAAGTGGAAACAGGGAACTTCACTCCACTGAAACATTGAATTTATTTATATCGGATAAGATTTTGAAATCTATGGACCACAAGGAGGTCGTAGCTGTAGTTCTATTAGACCTTTCTAAAGCTTTTGACAGTATAGATCACGCGATGCTTTTGGAAAAGCTCCAAGCATTGGGAGTGTCCAAAAACGCTTTATGTTGGTTTAAAAGTTACTTGACAGAGCGTCAAAAGGCAAGGCGTATTGGATCGACTCTCTCTGAAACACGCACACTCAATTATGGTGTTTCGCAGGGCTCAATTCTCGGTCCCACGTTATTTAACATATATATTAATGATTTACCGATGGTACCAAATGATGGTTCTTTGAAGTCTTATGTTGATGATTCGAAACTACTGTTGTTATTTTCCGTCAATGAAGTAAACTCAGCGGTTGTTAAGCTTAATGAAGATCTACGAAGAGTCGCTTTTTGGTGTTCATCAAATAGTCTGCTCATTAATCCCAATAAGACGAAATTACTTGTGTTCGCAACTCGTTATATGTTGAAACAGATACAGGCAGATTTCCATATTTTTCTACTGGGAAAAAATTGTTTCCTGTGACTTCAGCCACCGATCCAGGCATAACACTGGATAGTGGTTTAACGTATGATGAACACGTTACAAGACTGGTTTCCTCTTGTGTCGGTAGCCTGTGTCAAATTAATAGAGCAAGGCATTTTTTTGATATGAAAACATTAATTCTTTTAATAAATGCCCTGGTTTTTAGCAAGCTCTATTATTGTTCAACCATATGGTTCAATTCATCAAAGAAATAAATTGCAAAAAGTTATTTATTATTTATTTATTTTATAAGTTTTATTGGACATAGAAATTCTAAATTACAAGGTGAACGTCCAATGGGGTTAGTGCAAACGGGAAAACGAGACCCATGCAAGGCACAACCCCTAAATAAAAGTATAACTAGATAACAAAAAAAAGGGGGAAAAAAGATCTATTTACAGTAAATATATAAATAATGCAGTTTAGGAACGAACTTTGCAGCACGTATTGTCACTGGCACAAAAAATGTGATCACATCACGCCATCATTTGAATCCTTGAAACAGCTTAACTGGTCACCAGTCAATTATATGTTGCGATTCCGAGATACAGTAATGTAGTAGATCCCATCATATTTATGTCGTATGCTTCAAACAAGATCACAATTACATAATTTGAACACAAGTTCTAATGGATTATTAGAAATACCTTTATATAGGACAGCGACCGAACAACGTTCTTTTTGCTACCGAGCTGCTTGTTTATGGAAAGTTTGCCAGGATGGTTAAAAAACCATAATTTCAATTTGGAACGTTTTAAAAATGAGCTACGAAGTTACTTGGTTAAACAATTTTTTATGAGCAGAACTGAATTAGATTATTATATAAATAGCTTAAAGATGATGTCCACTCGTATGCGCATGTGCGAACTTTGTTTACTTTTGAACTGCTATATTTGTAAAATATGATATACTAACTGAATATCTAACACATTTCTGGTTTACCATGCTTGCAAATGAATATAAACTCTACGTTTCAATTCAAAAAAGTTCGAAAGATGAACAATTTGGGCAACGTTTATATCTGGAGGTCCCCCTTTGTTATGAGCAGAACTGATGCGCAGAACGGAGTGGACATCATCTTTAAATAATATATTATAAGTAGTATATTACATAGTTTTTAGATAGTTTTTTTTTTTTATTGAACACTGGAAACCCCTTTTGGGAGTGTTTAACATTAATAATAAAAATAACCTTGAAAACAGATTGTACTAAAAGTCAGATACTGATTCTATGTGGGACCGGTGGAAGGAACTATTTCTGGACGTTTTGATAAACATGCCCAATTCAACATAAACTATTAGGAAACGGTCGTCTAGTGTACCGTGGGCGACCGTGGATATTAAAAAACCTATATTTGGTAGAGATAGAAAGAAACGTAAAAGCGATGGTGACAAAACAAAGTGCCGATTGGGATGTGTACAAAACATCCAAGAATCGGGTAAATATTGCTTTACGACATGCCAAGGCTGAGTATTATCGTACTAAAATAGCTCACCAAAAAAATAATCCTAAAGAAGCATGGAAAACAATTAATGATTTATTAGGCCGATCTCCCAATGACACAATTGTGAATGAATTGAAGTTTAATGATTCTAATATTATTCTACTGAAGAAATAGCTAATGCCTTCAATGGATATTTTACTAACATTGGCCCTAACCTAGCTAACTTTATCGACGTCGACGATTCCAATTCCTCGTTGAAACATTTGTTAAATCTGCTGAATCTAAAATAGATCGTTTTAAGCTGGTGTCAGTGGGTAAAATAGTTAAGCTTTTGAATGATTTATCCAATGGTAAAGCCGCTGGTCTTGATATCTGCTAGCCGTACTATTGCCCCATCACTTACGCATATTTTAAATAAAGGTTTAATTTCAAATTGTTTTCCACAGTGGCGTAGCCTGAACGATAATTGAGGGAGGCATATATTCATATATTCGTGTTCACATACCATAAAAACAATTGATTTCAAAAGATTTTAATAATACAGAACACGAATATATGAATATATTCC